>JABCKK010007936.1:5181-98805 GCA_018221785.1 Calocybe gangraenosa
AATTCTTGTTTTATCACAAGCGCAGGGGTCTTTTCTGAGTCTGAGGGCATTGCGGCGTACTACGCCTGTTGATTGAGATACGTGAAATCGTATGTGCCGTTAACTATTTTCAACTTTCGCATACCTCATCCTAGGATGCATGCGAAAATTAAAAAGCACCGTCATTTCTAGTATTATCATAGAGAGGGGAATCGATAGGCGTCAAGTGCTCAATTCAACCACGTGGTATTACGCGTGGTTTAATTCAATTTAGTTGTTTGCATTTCAATATTATCATATGAGCGGCTTGCACATGGCGATGGTCGTCACTCTGGTCTAACAACATTCTTCACATTGAATGTACCATGTGGTCTTTCATATCTTGTATGTGATAGCGAGTGAGTACATCTGATGATAACGACTAGTACGATAGCAACAATCTCACTCATTCTCACTCCACATTTATATTGAAACTTAGGCTTGTGCGGGGTTGTTCTCTGCAAAGTACTCGTGCGAGTCAGCGTTGTCAACAGCCTGATTGGGGTTGGAGATGGCAAGCTGCTTGCATGACGTTTGGCCGTAGGTATGGTCATCTGTACCACCGTTCCTCGTAAAGTGTGATGATTCGTGGATGAGGGTTCCCGCCTAAACACATGTCATAAAACAACATCTAATTATCGAGGTAACACCCGCTTACCTTGGAGTCAGTACCGGTAGCAGGTGCTTGCCAGAACGCGCCGCAGAGGAAGACAGTGCCGAAGGTGTCAGGGAAGACATATGCATATGTGCCTGCATCTGTGCAAGTGCAGTCAAACTTGTACCCGGAGAAAGTGTTGCCGCTGATCAAGGAAAAGTGATTTTGTACGGTCGTATGGCGGGCGGCAGTGTATGTGCCGAACCAGGTGGTAAAGCGGGTTGTGGTAGAGGTATGAGAATTCAAGTAGCTAACGAGTGATCGTTGAGAAGGCAAGTTTGGTCATATCAAGAAGAGAAGAGCTTACGAGAGGGCGCTACCCGCGTAGCTCTGAGCATTGGCAGCGGCAGTGTTGAGGAGAGTTTGTTGAGAAGCTGAGCAACCGTTGAAAGTGGCGCGTTTAAGCTCAACCGGTCGGACGACGGCGAGCTTTCCGGTAAGCTTGGCTATATGCGACTCGGCCTTGGCGTAGAGGGGAACGGCCTTGCCCTCAGAATTCACAATATAGAACAAGTTGTTCGCTTCGACGGAGTATGCACCCTCGCCAGAATTGCTGAAGTTGTAAGCCTCCGAGACTGCCCATTATATGAGCATTGTGATGATTCACATAATGTGAGGTACATACGATTGTGCTCTACTTCAACGGATTGACCTGGTGCAAGGACGGTGATAGCGTCCTTCCCGGTTGTGATAGCGGCCGACGGTAGATATTTGACCCTAATACCAGTAAAAGAAGGTACGAGACCTTTGGCGTCAGTAATCCGGAAGGTATTGGCAGGGAGCTTGGACAAAGGAGAGTGGGGATCATTGAGGATCTTCAAAATTTCGTCTCCGGTGTTGGTGATAGTTGTCGTGACCTTGAAGGTCTCAACGCCTATCACAGCTTCAGATCCTACGAACCAAAAAGAGTAGATTGGTCATTGTAAATAACATAGAGTGTGAACGGATGCACACCTGCGACATTGACAGAGAGGCCGGGTGTCGCTGAGACGGCAATTGCAGAAGCAACAAGTGCGACCAGAGCAGTACGAAGGGAGCTAGAAAACATGACAGCTAGAGAGGTAACTAGGATGAAGGCCACAGGATGGTGGTTCAATGGAATACTGCTTGAGCCAATTTATACGTTGCATTTGAACAGGCATCAGACAGTAGACAAGAGATGGTGTGGTTGCGATCGTGAGCAGCTGATTGTTGCACAACTAGAACGTAAGATAGTGCATGGAAGCGCATGTCGCAATAACAGATGATCGTAGTGCACGCGGCGAAATACTTCTATATCATCCATCCACGTCGTTCACACTAGACACCAGAGTCCTATTAACCCGACCTGCTGTATTTGGAGCGGTGGCTTTAATGTTAGTGGACGTGACAGAGAATTGTAGCATAAAAGCCTTATTTGGATTCGAATAGTGATTCAGTTTTGGAAGCATGACTATGTTGATATCATGAAGTATCTTCCATACCATATGATGAGGAAAAGTTGGGCTGCTCAAAGATTGATAGATCAGCGTGTGTTGAAGGTCGACATCGTCCAAATATAAAGCTATACGAACCTTCTGTGGAACCGAGTTGTATATCTCCCGCGCGGCTGTTACATCTCTCAACACGTGTATATACTTGCTGACCTTTTTTGTAAACGTACATGACCTAATGTTCCGGGTTGCAGCTTTGTGAAGAATCAAGGAGTTGGCCTTGAATACTTGTTTAGTTTTGATGACAGTATCCATCCATCCACCGAGCGCTGAGTAAGAAAACATTGTATGATCTGAAACAAATACATCTAAACAATTACCCCTATTTAAACTACCCTTGCGAAACTATGGCATTCTTGGGTAATACTGGAGTCACCATCCCTTCGGAAATATGAAAAACAGGCAAGGCCCGGCGGTCCGGAGAGCTTTCAAGCAGATACACCTGGACATCTGGATCTTTGTTGAAATCCTTCTATCATTCACCAACCCATAAGGAACATGCTTCACATGCGATGGTCCGCGGTGAGATGCATCCCCTGATGTATACCTGCTTCAGCGAATATCTGACCTCGAAAGATGGTGCTTTGGGATGATGAGCCCGGGGTAATCAACAGCCATCCGCGTTTCGAACGTTCAGAGCATTCGCTGTGATTTACTCAGAAAGCTGTACGCTACTGACCAAAATCATGCGCTACATCCTGTTGGTTGGTTGAGATATAAATAGGCTGTATCAGCTCTGCCTCTGATTCCTGGTTCTTGGGAGCGCGGCTTTCATGTGTTTAATATATCCCTTATCCCGAACAGATGACGATGGCGAAAGGCAACAGTGAAATACTGGAGACAGTGCCTGTTTTTTTTCATCTGCGATCAGAGATTAATTGCTTGTACATAGGTGTTGTTAGATAGGTCCCACATGGTTGTCCTCATTGTTGAAGTGGTATGGTCCCCATCATCCTGGGTAAAAGACAACGAGGTCGGAACAAGGAAAGGTAAGGCGGGGAATCATCCAAAGCTGGACGTTCTGTGCGATGCACATAATATAGATGTCAAATAGCGTGCAAAAAGTTTGTTGATTTCATCAAGTGCGATGACTAAGAAGTCGAAAAGCTAAGTTCAAGAAGAGCATCAGTGCCGAGACAACAATTGGGATCTGTATGCAACATTCATTGGTTCTGATAGGCTAGAAAGCTGAATTCAGCGAGACGAACAATTATGCAAAATTACGCCAAAGACATACTGGTTCCTTCGGTAGCCTTGATGAACGCGAACTCTATGCCATTGGCCTTGACGGTAGCCCAATTGATACTGGGTTGGTGGCTGGAGACGTCAATGCCTCTAGGAGCAGCTCGTTTAGTCAGCGTTGTGAGGGCATCCGCTCTGATAATTGCTGTAAGAGCAAGGGCGACGACTGATAGCAACTTCATCGTGAAAGCTGGGAAAGTCTGTCAAGCGTCATTTCGCATCGACCCCTTTATAGATGTTCATGCACTCACAAACATGAAGATCCGTGAAGGCCATATGGGGAGCTGTAATTTGAATACTCATTCCCTTGACAGCATGCAAGGAAGAGGTAAGAATTTGTGTATAAGAGTCGTGTCCACCAGGGATTTGACAAAGATGTTCTTCGCTATTTTTTCCATCGTTTGGCCGAATGTATGCGCTGCATACGAAGAGGTGGTGCAGACTGACAGCTTCTTGTGATCGTAGAACGAAGAAGTAGATAGCTGGAGCAAATCGTATGGTTGAGATTATTTTCAATAGCTCATTTGACTGCCAATATCATTGTACACATGCCGTCGTGTCACGAGACTTTGCTACGTTATAGCAGAAGGGAGATAATTCCCAAGGAAGTCCCATGGACAGCTGCTAGTTGACATAGCAACCTGGCAGTTCCGGGTATGTGTTCGATGTTGTGTTTGTGATACAGAGGTGTAGAAGTATCTACCACGTCTAATACAGAGCGTACACTGTGTAAAAGTGTGAGCATTGTTAAAGGAAGCTAGTAAGAGAAGCGGTCCAAAGGAGTAAACGTGTGAGTGGCTCTAATTGACCCGAAGCTGAGCAAGACAGTGGCTGGGTCTTGGTCTCGATTCAGCGAAGTGAAAGAGAATATACAGCTTACTTTCTTACGGGGCTCGATATCGGAGCCAGACATGGAACAATGAGATAGCATGGTATCACCCCGAGTATCGAACAAGAGCGTTTTACGCCTTTGAACAAGGATTTCGTTGATTTATTAGGAGCTTATTCGGCGCGCATGCGTGGCAAGTACACATGACAATTGTATTCAAATACAACGCCAGATCATCCTGCTGGCTTCGCGAGCAGCTCTTTCTCTTCTCCAGTGCACCTAGTTCTGTTCCAATAAACTGGGTAGATCCTGGTTTCTGCTCTGGAAGATCAATGTTAGTCTACGACTGTACTTTTGTTGGGACGAAACTGGGAGGAACATTTAATTGACTTGCGTGACATTAATAGATGCCCACCAGCCCGCCAAAGATAAGTTTGAATGCTTGATGTCGACCCCCTTGATGCGACGGTAAGTGAGGGGACCATCATACTAGGCATTGTGCTGTGTTCATATCTGGCTCAAGTTCGATATTCGAAGCAACTTCAGCTCTCGGTGCTTGAGCCCGTGCCACATCGGCTATCACACATCCATGTAGATTGATTAACAGGGGGGAACGTGTTTCTACGTTCGTTCGCCCGTCCCCTGGCGTAACGATAAGAGACGATGCGGCCCGTGCCCGATACGAGGTCAACGGTTTCCCTTTCTTCGTTCAGGCGTTCTAAACTTATCGTGGATTAGAGCGTAAGATGGGACGATGGCCCAGGAAGTCAAAAGCAGAAGCGAAAATACCACGGTATTCACAACCAGCGTGATGTAGGATATTTATTTACCCATGTGCCTCATGTAGATAATAACCCAATTCAAGTTACGGTCATCGGTTCCAAATATCCACTTGCTTTATCTTTGTCTCTAGCACAGAAAGGAAGATTTGGTGCTCTTTCAGTAATAGGAAAGTGTTCCATGAATCCCGGTTGTTGATGGGACACGATATCAACGGCGCAAGGGCAGCTCCGGCTCTAACTCTACTTCAACCATCTGCACTCTCTGAAACATGACTGACGATAATATTACACTTTGTGTGCCCCGTGCATCTTCAGGCCAGAACCCGCACCAACCCGTCCTTGTCAGGTCACAAGTTCCGACACGGTTGCCATTGAACAGCGTGTTGATCAAAATTGACCGTTTTGGCTTCTCAGCCAATAACATTACTTACCAGACGCTGGGTGAGCACCCCCATTTTCGGTGTGTAGTGGAGTAACGTCATCTCCATGCTAGTATAGCTGACCTGCTTCTAGATACTTTGACTTCTGCGAGGTGCCGGAAACGGGTCAAGTTTCTCGTAAAACACATGGCGTCTTTCCTGTATGGGGGTTTGGGACCATCGTCAAGTCAAGTCACTCGAGAATACATGAAGGGGAGCGCGTTTATGGATTTTTTGCACCAACACGTTACCTTCTCGTTACTGTCTCTCAGGCGAATGTGAACAAACATGCCTTTTATGTTCCTCGTCCTCATTTACCTCCTGGTATGCCCACCCCATCCTTTCGTCCCTATCTCTAATATTCCCACAGATCGCCGCCCATACAATCAGATCATCCGCTGTGCGGCTGATCCTCAGTATTCGTCAGTCCCAAGTGTGGAGGATCTGACTATGCTATATCGACCCCTCTTTTGGACCTCTTACTGGTGCGAGGACTGGCTTTATTCCTCTAATTACCGCGATGGTGCTACTACTATCCTCATTTCCTCTGCATCGGCCAAAACGGCGTTCTGCCTTGCCTATCTTATCCAAAAACGGATTAAGCGTGGAGAGGTCAGGCGGGGCACTCGAGTCGTTGGTCTAACCTCTGAAAGAAATCTGGAATTCACCAATGGACTCAAGCACTATGATGAACTGCTTGAATATAGGTCATTTAGTTCAGGCCACGCATTTCAACGCCGTAGCAATAATGAGAGATGGATATACATTGATGTTGCATCGAATGACGTGCTTAACAAGCGCATCCTTGCGTACTTTGCGTCGCCATACGCACCAAAGTTGGCCGCATGTGTGGTTCTTGGTCTCACCACACACTCTCCTAGTCCGGCCTCATTCGATTGGAACGTTGATGGAGAGAAATTCTCGGCAGGTGTCGGGGAGCCAACTTCTCAGTTTTGGCCGGTGTTCGAGCGCTTTTTCATGCCAGAGTGGCTCGATATACGCAAACATCAGTTATTGATCGGCGATATTTTCAAGCGACAAGATCAAGCGTGGAAAGAACTTATGACCGACTGTATGGGATGGGTGGATTTGAAACATGTCTATGGCGACACAGCAGTTAAGGAGGCCTATGAAGGGGCAATAAAGAACGGCCTAGGTCCTGATAAAGGGCTCGTATGGAGTTTGTGGGGTGACAAGAATGGGCTGGTAGTTTCCCGACTATAATCCACATATGAGAGGTGTCGTACTTGTAGGTTTAAAGTAAACCAGGATATCAGTTCATACCTATATCTGGTACTCATCATATCAGTCTTTCCTTTTTGGGCTTGTCGACGTGGTCGTTTTTATTGCAATCGAAATGTTTGCGTTATCAAGGCACGGAGGTCCGGCATCCAAATCTCCTATGTAGTCATGATCTGCGGTTGTAGTTGTTCGTTCTTGCCCGCTGCTGCGAGGAACCTGGGGCAGTTCATGATCAACTATGTAATATGATTCTACTAGTATTATTCATCGCATCATGGGCTAGCAAGGACTTTTTCAGCAATCAACGCACACCTCACGTGGTTCCGAAGCATGGCGATAATTAAACGGGACAGGGTTATCCGGGTAAATTGTTGAGCAGGAGGCATCGCGTGGCCAAGGATTTGCGTATGTTTCGGTGACCATGTGCCTGAAAACAAAAGTCCCATCTGAAGATGCTATAGACTGCTGGAAAGAGTGAGTGCCGTTAGGCGCTACGCTGAGATCAGAGTTCATCATCTACCCGATTGTGTACTTTATGCACAGCATAAGGAGTGTGTCTGGCGCTGATAACCAAAGGCAGTGGATAAAGCTGATCGGGCGGGGTCCGAAAGTCTTGATGACCGAACTAAGAAGACCCCGAATACCGGTCAGCTTCCACTGGAGTAGGCATGAGAATTCAAATAGAGGCGAGCCAACTGTGGGCCTTAAGATTAAAAATGATTTTGCTCGTCAGTGGAAAAGATTTCGAAGTGGAAGTGTTATGATAATTGAGAAGTTTGACGGGATGGTGTCTAGCCGCCGGCGTCAGAGACTCCCGTCGGTACCGATGTCAGGGTTTGAGGATTGTTAACGTCAAGATCCGCCAGGACAAGAACAAGGTTAGCTGGTGAATCATTTATGCTTTGCAACGCAAGTAAGTACCGGGACGCAGGATGCCGGGTTTGGGGGTACCCGGAAGCAATGGTCGGAGTAAGTAGGACACGGACTATCGGGGGTCCTGTATCTGATCATACAAAACCCACGCGGTGACCACGAGAGCGCTTGGCACTTTCCACGCGACCGAGGAACATTCCATTCAAGTACCCTCATCCTCCTACCATCTCCCTTCATCTTGTCCTCTTTTCCTCTACATCTTATCATAGATTTCGAAAAATTACCATCGATCCCAAACGACTAATGTGCGGTGGGGTCACCAATCACCTTCTCCAGCCCGTGGGAGTCAATTCGAGGCATCACTGGCGACGACGAAGTGCAGATGTCGGCGGTTTGCATCTTGCAATGGAGAATACTGGTCATGGACAAGGATGGGTGGGGGACTCTGGCGAGCTCAAGTATGTGTTATATCTACCATAATACCCTCAGTGTCCGAACCGACCTACCTGCAGGACCAAGTTTGCCGAACTGCTTGGAGATATGTATACCACAACCCTCCATGCAGTGAACGAGCATGGCTCTGAATTGTATGCCTACTTCAACCTACCTTTTTGATTAAGCGCTGATACTGCCCAGCGTTCCCAACGACATCCCTTATGATACTCGACGCCGTCTCATCCAGTCACTCGAACGTTGGCATTTTGAACCGCACAAACTCCCAGAAGAGGAGCTAATATTTTGTACGCTGATTCTATTTGAAGCGCTATATCGAATAGAAGGGATGGAAGACGCTGTCGGCGTCTCTATGAGTGCGTACTTCTCGGAACTCTATCCCATCTAATCATACTCAAAAACCCCTGATATTATCAGAACAAATATCGCCTTTCGTACACCATCTACGCCGCATCTATCGGCTCGAAAACTCGTATCATAATTTCGAACATGCTCTCGATGTACTTCAAGCGTCTTACTGCTATTTGCGGGCCGCTGGGATGGTTCCGCCGTTATCTATACTCCTAGAATCACGCCGCACGTGGAAGCCGGAAAGGGCCTATGACAGTGGCCCGCTTATAACTAGCCTAGGCCGTGTTGATCTGTTTGTGGTTTACATCGCTGCTATTGGTCATGATGTTGGACACCCCGGGTTTTCCAATCTATTCATGGCAAGTGGCAAGGCTTTGTTGTCCCTTTCTTTTTTTTCTCACATCCGACCCTTTGGTTTTAGAAAAACGCGGAAACTCCGCTTTCCGAAATGTATGATGGCAAATCTGCCCTGGAGCAAATGCACTGTCAACTTCTATTGCGTGTGATGCGGTACCATGGCTTGGGTGTCGTGTTAGATGAACCCGTAACAGGTGGACATGTTCGGAAATTACTTTTGGAGACAGTGTTAGCCACGGACATGAGTGTCCATGAGTTATTCTTGAGAAACTTCCGCCTGGCTATTGATGGAGATGTCGGCACAGTATGCACACGCCAAATCATCATCTCTCAAGCCATACTGAAATGCGCCGACATCAGTAACCCGGTAGGTAAATTTTGATAGTTATTAGGAGTATTGCTCACCCTAATACCCTACAGAGTCGACCGTATACAGTCTCAAAATATTGGGCCGCTGCCTTGATGGAGGAATGGTCGTCACAGGCCCTTTATGAAAAATTCCTACATCTCCCGACAACAGTCCAGTCTTCCGATTCCCCTGTAAACGAAGCCAAATCACAAGTCTTTTTCATCACGCATTTTGCAAAGCCCCTACTCGACCTGACCATCCAGGCTATCCCAGGTAAGGGTCCTGATTGTGTAATAGTACTGATCTGACTGAACCTTCGTCAATGTTAGAAATGAGGCCTTTCGCAGAACAATGCACTTCTAATTTAAGGATATGGGCAGATCGGCTAAGTCGTCTTGAAGCCGACCAGGACGACCGCACTAGTCACTCATCTACGACACCAAAACACCCTGATGACTTTATGACTGCGTTCCCCCTCACTCTCCCACCCGCTCATCGGGCCTCTCACGTTGAAGATCCCATGGTTGGTTGGCATAATGCTGCATACTCACGCTCTTACGAATCCTCCTCGGGGTCCTCAGACTCCAACCTCTGTTCCCCTTCGGGTTCTGTTTCTTCTTTCATCTTCTCGCCCCTCTCTGAGTCGTCCACTTCCAACATGTCAAACACACACCCACGTCCACCCTCCAGTATTGGCAACACCAGTGTCCTTGGTAATCTCCCACCTTCAGATGGGCACGCCGCCATCCGGGCCGCGGGAAAACTCGGTATTCGTAAACAGAGGAGCATGAATCGTAACTCATGGTCGCCCTCGGCGTTCTCGTCTATGAATCAACCACAATCAAAACCTCAAAAATCTACTGTCACTTTGTTAGTGTCAACGTCAGCGTCACCGCCGACAATCTTACCCTCTGAGCTTGGGGTTACGGATACGATTGTGATTAATCCAATCCATTTCGATAAAAGCAAGCTACAGAGGGCTTGAGTATATGTCCAAAAATGTTTAAGCACTTCTTTGGGAGAGGGGATATATCTTCAGCTTGGATTGCATCATTGGGCGCACACTACGTTTTCAATCACGTCGATCTCACTTGTCCATTTCGTCATCTTATCATTCCATTGCTCATGTAAATGTAACGCATCGCGTTCTCCCTTTTTTCTTGTGTTTCCATAGCGCAATCTTACCGGCGTACCTCGCGGCGCACAGAAGGTTATGGACAGTGATTACTTTCTGCTTTGAACGGAATAGTAGTGTATATACCTAACTGTATAAATAGCATTTCGAGTCTATTATCACTTTTGTTTCAAGTGTTGGCAGGTAGTACTTGTTGGGGGAGCGAAAGAAAGAGAATTCTGTTTAGTTCTCAGGCTTTTGAGCAACATCAAGCATTTGGCACGTGGTTCGAATTTCTCGATGGGATGAATGATATCCTCAACGCCAGATGTATGTTCACTCAAACCACATTCCCCAGCCACCTCATAGTGCTGGAGTTAGCTACAAAGGTATCTAATGTTCATACTCAAATGCGAAATTTGCACTTATCTTCTCAAATTCAAGGATTGAGGCCGCGCATCAATGCAAGCCAAGTTCCATCACCCATTGAAGCGCTTGAAGGGGATCGATTGGCCTGGGAGGATCAGGCATATGGAACACTTCCAGGAAAACACGTACCAGCGTCTACGACTGATTATATTGCAATTGACCAAGGCGCGTTAACGAGGGCCATATGACCCCTGCCCCCCAGTTCACCTTGACCCCTTTTCCATCTTGTCAGGTAACTCTTCACCAAAATTTGTCCGTGTATCTACGTGGAATATGCCCAATACATCCCGCTTGGCCTATCAGTGTCAGATTCCGATGGCTGCTGTGTTTCAACCATTTGCTGAGGTGGACCCAGTGGAGGAACCAGTCCCGTTGGTCGATCTAGGAGAAGCTGGACCTGCCCGCTGCGAAAGGTGTCGCTCATATATCAACCCTTGGTGTATATGGACCTCGGGGGGGACGAGATGGAAATGCAATCTGTGCGACCATGAAACAGAAGGTACCGCCTATCGCTTGCTGTGCTTTGTTTCGTTTCGTTTCTTCCTCATGACTTATTTTATAGTATCTTCGGAGTATTTCTGCAACTTAGATGCTAATCTAACGCGGTTGGACCATCTACAACGCCCAGAGTTGAATAAAGGCACCGTTGATTTTACTGTTCCTAAAGAGTACTGGGCTATCAATCCACCGGGGGGCTTTACTCTCCCTTACAATATGCCTGAAGCTAGAGGGTCAGCACCTCGCGCGCCAGAACCCATGAGGTATATTTTTGCGTTTGAGACATCAAAAGAAGCTGTGACGTCTGGGCTTCTTCGGACGGCTTGCGCATGTATAACTAGAATACTCTTTGGTGGGGCGAATGTAGATGGGATGGCTGTTGTACAGTGTTTCCCCCCCGAAAGCACTCTCGCTATCATAACATTCGACGACACGATACATTTCTACGATCTCTCAGTGCGCTAAACACCATTTTTTTCCGGCGTCCTGTAGGTTTATACCCCATTCAGTTAGATCAAGTGCCTATGATGGTCGTTCCAGATATTGACGAAGTGTTCGTTCCGCTGCAACGTGGTTTATTTGAGAACCCGACCAAACGTCGGTACGCCCCCTCAGGGTATTGTTCGATATGAGACGCTCCTTACCTATATTCATAGTGAATCTATTCAAAATTTCCTGAATGCGATCCCAGAACGGTTTCAAGACAATCAAATACAGAACGCCGCTCTCGGTTCCGTCTTACGAGCTGTTTTGGCGGCTCTCGTAAGTCTATAAATCTGAAACACGAGTATCTAGCTATATCTTTCGCATAGGCGGGTCAAGGTGGTCAAGTTGTAGTTTTCTCAGCCACAATGCCCACAATTGGTAGTGGCAAACTCGATGGTCAACCCGTCGAGTCTGAACTTTTTGATACGGATAAAGAGAGGATATTGTTTAGACCACGCGATGAGACTTGGACAATTCTCGGACAAGAATGTGCAGCTGAAGGAATTGGCGTCAACATGGCTCTTGGCCCCAGTAGGTACACGGATGTTGGCTCAATTGGTATGGTCGGTTGTCTGGTGTGGTCGAATGTTGCAATTGACTTGACTGTGCAGGAATAGTTACATCACTGACTGGCGGTGATCTGTACTACCATCCTCGCTTTGATCCTATACGAGATGAAGTGGTACTTGATTCTCAGTTACAACGATTAGTCCGTCGGACGCAAGGCTACAACTGCATCATGCGAATACGATGCTCCAACGGTTTGTCCGTTCAAAAGTATGAAGCTTTTCTTTCAATGATTTTGTCTAGGCATACAGATATCAAAAATGTATGGCAATTTTTATCAGTCCTCGACCACTAACCTTGAGTTTGGTACCCTCGATGCCGATAAGGCCATCTCAATCGTTCTTGAACATTCGGGAAAAGCTTTAACATCACGAGATTCTCTATATCTGCAGTCTTCAGTGCTATACACAACGGTTTCCGGGGAGCGACGAGCAAGAGTATGCAACTTGTCGTTGCAGGTCGCCGAACTGTCTGCCAATGTCTTCCGGTTTGCTGATCTGGATACGACTTTGTGTCATCTTGCCCGCGAAGGTTGCAGTCTATTTTCCTTGCGCTAACAGGACTAATTACCCAAATAGCTATGGCACTCCGACTTAAGCAAAAGATGTCAACACTCCGGGAAGATGTGACTGAGAAAGGCTCTTCCATTTTGCTGGGCTATCGACAGAATTGCGCCGCTTCCACACGATCAGATCAAGTAAGTCCATGTGTAATCTTGAACCCTTGGCTTACTTTTTTTTTTGTGATAGTTAATTCTACCAGAAGCTTTCAAAGCACTTCCAGCATACATACTCGCGCTTTTGAAGAGCAAACCATTAAAAGGTGTGTGGATACTCAGTCATCGGGAGGTATCATCTTAGGCGCTTTGGGACTACAGGACTGATAGTCTCATCGGATGTGCGGAATTACCATGCCCATAGAATAAACTCTATGCCTATCCGTACCTTGATTCACTACCTTTACCCACAATTGATGGCTCTACATGATCTTGAGGACGACGCAGCACTACCAGACGAAGTCGGCCGAACAAAGGTCCCTTCCGTTATGCGGAACTCACATGTATTTATGGAAGCAAACGGTGTTTATCTGATTGGTGCGCGTTCGTGTTTATTTTCCTCCAGGTAGCACACTAACTACACCCTAGATAACGAGGAGACCATGATTTTTTGGATTGGACACAGCGCCTCTCCGCAGTTATTGAAGGAGTTATTTGATGTAGACGATATCATGACTCTAGATCTTCATCTAGTGAGCATTATACGCTTCGCTGTTCAGCAGTTTGCTTATACTTGCGACGCATTCGAAGTCGCAGCTGCCTACGCTTATGACCCGCCTCTCAACCCAGGTCCGAAATATCCTAGCCTATCGTCGTCTACGACGGGGCCGCATTCCAAAAATGTTTATTGCAAGACAGAACCTCGATGGATCGGAAATTGAGTTCAGCGATATGTTGGTGGAAGACCAAAACAACGGAAACATGTCTTATACAGACTGTAAGCTCTCTACTTGTGTGCCTTGATCATCTGCTAAGGTCATTTCCACAGATTTAACCATAGTGCACAAACAGATATCCAATGTGGTGAGTAATAGCACCTAGCATCTCATACAATCCTGACCACTCTCAGCTTAAGCATGGCGGGTCATTGTCTGGTGTTTCAAGCATGCGAGGCTCACCTTGGTAGCAGTGGCTTCGCACATATGTACCTCGTAGAGATAATAACAGGCTTTTGAAAGTGGGAATTCGATGGATTAACCCACATAACAAATGGATACATGAAGTAAGAAATAAACGTAAGGAATGTAAATGTAGGCCATTATTAGAAAGGAGTGTAGGACAAAGCATAGAGAAAAAATGCAGTCAGGGTAAGAAATGTGAATCACTGATTATTACTCGTTTACTGGCACGGTTTTTTGGGATCGCCGAGAGCCAAAGCGAAGTTTCCTATCGTCGCCCTTACCCCAAGAAAAGATACCCGTTCCCCCGCCATCGTTAGAATGCGCGCTGCCAGTTCGAGATCGGAAAGACCAAGTTGAGGGTGAGACTGGACGCATGGGGGCCAATTCCTTCTTGATAGGCTCCAGAAGATCGTTGTTAGGATGGTGATGATGGTGATGTCCGACGGTATGCTTGCCGTCACAACAAGCGCGTACGTTCTCTAGTCCTTCGAAACCGTCGTCCGACATACTTTCACCGTGGAGTTCAAAGTCAAGATCCTCCTCGTCATGATGTGAGACATCTACGAAAGATTTGGTTGGGCTATAAGGGCTCTCTGGGCCATTCCAGCGTAGATACTCCGCGGCAGGGGTACCAGAACGCTTGCCTACGGACCCTCGAGCGGATATTTGTGAACGGCTACGTTGCCCGCGAGGCGTAGTGTTCCATGTATCACCATTCCGGGTGCTCCTGAAACTTCGCTGGCTTTGCGGGCTTGATGCATTCTGAGGTCGCCGATCCTCATCCAAATAGTCTTGTGAGATAGGACTTTGAGGGACAATTGTAGCATTTCCTGGAGAGGTCATGTTCACGTTCGATGGGCGGGATAAAAGGTATTGCAAAGCCTGATTATCGATGTTTAGTGCTAGCATCAAAACGACAATCAAAGAACATGTCGCCTACATTAAGCCAGATATCGTGCCTTTCTTTCGTTGGCGCTGTAAATTTCATTTCTCGCTGTGGCGTCGAAACGATTACGCTGTATTGATGTAGGCCGGGTGGCATGGGATTAGGATCCAAAACGGATCGGACGCCATCGATATAAGCTATGATGAAATGAAATAACGAGTCAAAATAAAGCATAAGACCTGGGTGGAAAAAGCACGTACCACTCTTAGCACTAGATTCGGAAACATTTGTAGATCCGGGGTCTGCAGAACTCCAATACAATGTTCTGGTATACGGGTGCACCCAGAAGAACCGCTTATGTCTGCCCTGTCCGTGTCCCTTCCCAATTGTACGACGGGTATATTTGTATAAAAATTCTCCAATCATGGTCTGAGTAATTGCATGGATAATAGCAGGATCTGTTGTAAAATTTGCGCCCCCACGAGGGGTTACATCAGCTGTCTTGTCGGGTGTCACAGGCTCATGCTGGACTTGTGGGCGGAAGTGATCAGAGGACACCGATGAACGGGGTGAAGCTACACTGCGTTCCGAAATGAGTGACGTCTGAGAGAACTGTCTCCTCTCTCGTTCACGGACACTCAATGATGATAGTCCATTTGGCGGTGTCGAATGTTGCGCATACGCAGCAGCATTAGCCGCAGACCTGAAACTGCTCGTTGACGGTGGTTGACGCAAACCAGCTTGTGATGGTGGCATACTAGAACCATGCTGGCGGAAGCTGTAGTTCCCCCTACCTGGCACTGATAAGACAGATCCGAAAGTGGGTGTTGTGGCACGTTGGATAAGCTCTGGTGGAGGGGGCGAGGATGGCCTTGGTGGGGGCATATCGTATGAACCAGTAGAACCAGTAGGTATCCTCCGCTCGGGGATGAAAGACGGGGGAGGCATGCTGGTGGGCGGAGGAGGGAGTTTCGGTGGCGGGGGGAGCACCATCATAGGAGGCTTTGACTTATCAACCACAGTGAGCGTAGTAGCACTAGATGGCGCACGAGATCGGCTCGGAAGATCCTCTATAGTTTGAGAGATTACGGACTCCAGAGATTGCCGCCTATCTGCCACCGGTGTACGTGAGCGCCCAAAGGTTCCAGCTGACTCCCTGAGGACGTTTGAGAGTGGTCCAGGGGCGGCTACAGGGATGGGGACAGGAATTGGACCTGTAGGCATTGTTGCTGGAGAAGAAGGTGTTGACGTAGCCCCAACAGCTGCGGAGGGAGGAGCAATGAACTGGAATTGTTGCTGGCCTGAACCTGAACCAACACGGTAAAGTGTAGGATTCGATGAGGGAATCAGGGGATACATAGGCGATGGCACTGGCGCGACAACAGGTACAGGTGGTGCAGGTGGTGCTGGAGGTTTCCATTCGTCGGTCTGAATAGACATTTCCTTAACTTCCGGTTTAGGCGGTATTGGCGCGGGTACCTCGACTTCTACAATAATTCGCTCCGGCTCGACTACAAAGTCTGCAGAGACGCCTGTATCCTTATAGATCGGGGGAGGCGAGCTAACACCAGCATAATAAGACGAAGGACGACGGCCACTTCCTACAATTGACGACGCCATCGAAGATGGCCCATGCTGACTTGGCGTCATTCTTGATGCCTTAATACTTTCAGCATCATCATCAGACTCCGAGTACCCACTGCCCGACACGGTCATCATGGAATGGAAATCTTCAAGACTCTCTGTACCAGAAGGCGTCATAAGGCTTTGACGCGCATCCTGATAGTCGTCCGTGTCCGTCTCGGCTCCAGTATCTGCGCCAGTCTCTGTTTCATCCCCTCCATCAGCCTCATCGCCGCTCGCCTCGTCATTCTCAGCCAGGAACGACCGTGTGATGGTCGTATCTCCAATCGAGTTATCGAGCGATCGGTCATACTGAGTGATTGTCGTACGGCGCGCACTTGCATCGCTGGAGGTTGAACCTACACCTAGGTCACTAAGGCCGGGTCGGGCAAAGACAGCAGTCGTCTGAGTATCAACATCAACCGTATGCACTTGTGCTGTCTGAGTCTCGGCCGTCACGAGAATGGGCGCTGGAGCGGGCTGGGGTTCGGGATCAGTGTTGACACTGTTATCTACACGAATAGGAAGAATCGCCGGAAGTGGCTGTGGCTCTTCATCTGTCTGTATTGAGTGTTCGAAAGTGAGCACGGGCACGGGCACGGGTTCTGGTTCTGATTGAATCGCAATTTCAGTTGTTTCTCGGGTAGGTACAACTTTGATTTCTTCTTCAGGCTCAGTTTGACAACCAAACTCAGCCATCTCTGGTGCGTGGTAAATCTCGTCGATTTCTTCGAGGATCTCCCGGGATTGCATGGGCGATCCTTCCAGCTCAAGAAGCTCTGCAGAGAGGACATCGGGAGCATCAACAAGAGACAATGGGCGTGCTTCCTTGAAAGGTACACCACCTCGAGGGCGCCGTCCAATGGCCCTCCCACGAGCTGAACCACTGAGAACGGCTTGGCGCAGAGGACTGCCAGCATATGATGAACCATTGGATGGGACACGACGAAGGACGTTGGCGAATGCCGGATCCATACCTTCGATGCTTGTGACACTCGCGACACTTGCACGATTAGAGTTTGGTTCCATGGGTGACGGAGAGCGCGGAGGACTGCGTTCCCGTAGTTCGTCCTCTTCATCGGGCACAATCTGACTTTTTTGAAGATCACGAACTGAGAAAACACTGTCCTCATCTTCTTCTGGTTGACTAAATCGAATGGGGATGGGTGGAACTGGAGGAGCGGGTGAGTCATCAAGAGGCGGGCCATCGTCATCATTATATTCCGACGATGGACTTGCTGCAGCCATTCCAAATCGCTGGGTAAGTGTCATTCCTCTCCCGCGACCACGACCTCGTCCGCCGACTTTGAATGGAGTCATTTTACGCAACTTGTTCTTCTTGTTATCCTGGATGACATCATCATCCTCATCTAAATCTTCATTGTCGATTTCGTCGGCCATAGCAGAACCACCAGCCGTCGCTTCCAATTTAGCTCTATATTCCATACGCAGCTGTTTCTCCCTCTGCAAAGTGCCCTTCATGGTATTGATCTGCCTCTGCGCATGAGCGAGTCTCTGCTGTAAGGCCTCCATCTCATTGGTGGGGTGATTCGCAGCCAAGAAGGGGGGCCTAACAGGCGATGCTTCAGGTGAGTCCGCAAAGTCTAAGCCTAGTTCCCCATCTCCACCAAACATAGCACTCGTATCGAGCCTTCTTCTGTTAGTCGAAGCGCCGCCCGTGAAAACGTCCCCATCACCAGGTTCCCCAGCAGGCGTATGTAGGAAATCACTAGCTACAGCTCCGTTAGGTGTAAGTGGAGAACCAAATCTAGGAAGCCGTCGTCCAGCCTTGGCAACCTCATTCTTGAGCGAGTCGACAGTCTGTTGAAGATCAGACTTTTCGCGTGCAAGACCAGCAGCATGCCTGCGTGCTTGTGCGATAGAGGTCTCATGTTTAGACTTCATCTCTTCCACCATATTTGAGAGGCGTTCGGTCTCATTCTTGTAATGATCGCCTGTCTCACGGGAAGTCGCAAGGGAATTGGCAAGGACCTTGTGTTCGACTTCGAGTCGCTGTACTGAGAATTGGGAATCACTGAGTTGAGTACGGAGCTCCTGCAAAGTCACTTCGAGGTTCCAATTCTCTTCCTTGTATTTGTCTGGAAACGTGAAGTGGTGAATATGTGTGAAAACACGACGTTCGGAGATGAAATCTCATACCCGAGCTTTGTTCTTGTTGCCTAAGTGCAGCTCGAAGGCCCTCTACAGATTTCTCCAAGTCATCTTTCTCTTCTTTCATGTCCTGTATGGCCTTGTCGCGCTCCCCAAGTAGGCTCTGGAGGCGGCGTACCTCGGTCAGAAGCCCGCTGCCAATTTCGAAAGCGAATTCTGCAATAGAACTAGGTTAATTACGGGTTCATTATGTATACAAGGCCGAAGAGACGTACCCACGTCATCGGCGCGATGAGCGGCATTCTTCGCACGCCTGGATTGTGCTGCTGAAGTGCCAGCAGAAGGTTTTGGTCGTTCTGGTTCCTCGCGTGGTAGTTGAGAGAAGGGTATCGAAGGTGAAGGGGTTTTGCCATTAGTGAGGCGCTGTCGGAGGTTCAGATCGTAGTTAGTACATTGACGTGAATAGACTAGTCCGATTCTGAGGTCTACGTACTTTTGAGCCACCGAAAGCACTTGAAAGCTGAGCATTCTCATTATCCCATGTGACTAGGGTATCTGCAAGTTCACGATATCTCTCGCGAGCCTGGTCATCAATGTCGTCCTCATCGGATTTGTCAACCTCTAGTTCCTGAAGCTGTCGAATACGTTCCTCGAGCTCCATCTGCTGGGCCAGAACCCGCTGCCCTAATGTCCCTGCCTGCTGTAGCTGCTTTTCCTTGTTGTCAAGGAGGTTTTGAAGGTAAGATTTCATGTCGCCTGCGGATGAGAAAGGTGATGAGTAGGCAGAGAAATCCGGCATGGATGGCAATACGGGTATGCCATCTGACGAGGTAGCCATGGCCCTCAGATTAGCACGAACCGTAGCTGCCAAATCGCTCCTCAACCGAACAGGCGCGTTCTTTCAATTCAAACCTCTCACGGTCACGTGAATTGGGTAGACGTAAATACAAAGAATTCCGCCTTGCTTCAAGCTTGCTGGCTTGCTGGCCTCACTATGCCTCCCCTTAATCATATCATAGGATAGCAATCTCTATCATATATGTACCTTTGTCTACGATCTGATATCACTCGTGATACTTCCCTAGTTACCCCCATGTTATCCATCTTACTCCACGGTACTCTGATTGCGATCGCTCAACGTCGTTTCTAATGGTTGATATATGATAGGCCGAGATACCTAGTTTCAATACTAGAGAGGATTGATGATCCCTAATGACCCACTCCCCCCCTCTTTAAACGTCCTGCGCATACCTTGCGGATAGCTACTCCGAAGGAGCTGCACTAAGTCCACCTCACGGTCAATTATATTCTATCCCAACCGACAGAGATGCCATCACTGTTGCCCGGGGCCAATCTGCGGACGTTGAGCACAATCATACTTACCACACTTCAAAGGGAGCTTCGGAGACGTATATATAGCTTTGGCAACTCCAGCAAATGTTAACACTGCGTGGAAGCGAGCGACATGGTGAACTCGAAAAATCAACCCGTTCGCCTCGAGGGTACACATGGCCAAGCTTCCAGGAAAGCTTGCCATCGCCGACCGGATCAAATGCATCGCTTTCAATGGAATTTCAGTCGATGGACAAAAGCTCCTTGACGCTTTACACTGCCACTAAGGGCCAAAGAGTTCCCAAATTCTTCCTATGCATAAATTCAACATTTACATGACGACTTGTCAGCTACCCATGCCTTTTCCATACAGCGTCCTATATCTGTTCTATGTGTCATTGTGCTGTACAAAGTTAACGCAATACTTTCTCGTCGTACAAGTTTGACTGCACGACCATATCAGCACATGTATCTGCCTGCACTTTTGGCACTGTCTACTTCTGCGGCGCGTTTTGGAAAGCACTTATTACGGGCACTGACTCTCAAGTGGATGCTCAGTCTTACAGATTGCATATCGACCGAAACGTCAACTGATAAGGTTCACGACGAGCGGTGGCACGAAAGACGCTGCTTATAGTTAACTAGCATGCCAAGTCCAATCCGGGCCAAACCGTTGCCAACGCTGACTCATACAAGCACTCGGCAGAGAACAACCCCGCATTCGAGTAAGTTGATTTGGATATCGTGTGCCCCGTGCAAAGCACGTTCCCATCATTCGCTACCTTTTACCGCGAGGTCATATATTTCATATCATAATTTGTTCCACTGCGTATCCTGATTCCTCTCACCTATTCCGTCGTGACAATGGCTGTGGTGAAGTACATGGCTGACCTTCCCTTCTATGCACTAACGCGTACTCCAGAATAGGTTCCATCTTCCGGTAAGTAATTTATGCAAGACAGCTACTGCAGTCAATACCCTGGGGTCTCTTGTAGTCATGTGATCCGAGGTCCCTACCTTCCCAATCTTTTCACTCGTAATCTCAGCAGGTGAACCCGTGTACAAGTAGCCGTAGTTTCAACTATCACCCCGCAGTTTCATTGTCAACAGCAGTCTTTCAACCGTCTTTGGTCTATTATGCAGGTTGTGGCGGAAGCGGCAAAGCGTAAAACTCGAACAGACTAATCTTCGCCCAGTCCGAACCGTAGATTCCCATATCTGGTGGAGCAATGACCGTTCGCAAATATACGGGTTAGACTCATTTTGACTGTTTAGCAATCATCTTACGACTCGTACAGGGTATGGCACACACTGTATGAGAGCACATTTGCTCTTTCACTTCACTGATTCCAGCTGTGTTTGATAATCATCCACTTAGCACTATATCACGCTTGATCATGCCCGCAACTGGTTTGCTATGTTGACTACCTTTTCATGTTGGATTCGCCGTGCTATGGGTGGACGCATGTCTCACGTGCCTGGGCGCGATCAAATGATCTATGAGATTTGCTCAGTCTGTCAACTATGTACCCATGATCTACTCCACAAGTTCAAAAGCTTCGTCCATGCTGACCCTCTCCTTAACGGCAAGACACTGTCTCTTGGGTGAATCCTCTATTGGTCTGCCAAGGTGTCACTTGAGGGTAAAGACCATAAGGTCCATTCAATTAGAGTGGGGTAAAATGCACAAACTCTCCTCAGTTCCCCACAAACAGCCGCAATACTTGGGGCTCCGATATGGATGGTTATGGTAGCTTATATTAGAGTGTGGCTACAGAAACAATGCCAAGACATCAAGGTCTCATTTATATTTTGATTCAGTTGGCCGAGGATTTCGGGAACCGAGCTAACCTGCAAGTTCTACATAAAACGACTCACTCTAACAGCTATGTAACCACGTTAGTTATCCTGTTGCAGCAAGTCTCGCTATTATCGTTCCAGATAACCTTTCAATTGGTGAGTCCGTATTTATCTATACCTGCATTATCTTAAGCTCAAGCAGCCGGAGTTAGACTACAAATGGGGGTTTACCTGTATGTATGTCGGGGATAAGATAACGAAACCCTTTGAGCGCTGATCGCGAGTGGTTTAAGAACCCTGTTTCCCTCGGAATTGAGTTGGACGATATAGTTCGTTAATTTGGTTAGGCAGGGTCGACTTTTTTAAGCTCTAAAATGCGCCGATCCATCAATCTCTTGGGCGGCCAAGTGATTATCAGCATACGGTTATTGGAAATATGACACTTCAGGTGGTACGCTACAGCACGATACACATCATCATACTATCAACTATCCAAATGGCCGTGCTACCCTATCACGCTCCATATCTCACAAATTGAAACTCCATTGCAGGTATGGCGTTATGCTATCCATCAACTTACTCGCGATGATAAGGCCTATGTGTACGGTCCGACGCCTACTCAGATACGGATAAATTGACTCATGCAAAACTCAAATAAACCACCAGCCTCTGGCCCTTTTTCTCCCTGGTCATCCACTCTCTATCTGTCATGTTCTCCAGCTCGCTCCGCGCCACCTTGATTGCATTCGTTGCGTCTGCAGCTGTCGTCTCAGCAACACCCAGCCTCTCCGTCAAGGTTTCTGGTATGTATTTCCCCCCTTCCAGTATTACTCTCAGTGACTGACATGTTTTATAGGCGCGGAATATGTGAAAGGTGTTGAAGCCTTTGTGATCACTGCAACTATCATAAACACTGGAAACGAGACTTTGACGATCCTCAATGAGCCTCACTCCCCCCTGTCCAACATTCCTGCCAATACCTTCCGGATTTCCAACTCAAAAGGCGCTGCGCCTAAGTTTACTGGTATCAAGGTTAAATATGTACCAGAGGCCGCCATTGCAGCAGGCAAGGATGCCGTCACTGTCCTTCCCCCAGGCCAATCCGTCGAAGTAGAGCATGACCGTAAGTATTTCAGACATGAAACCTGTCATCAAATCGCTTAAACTATGAGCAGTCTCGCAGGCTTATAGCTTTAGCAACTCTGGCGAGGGTAAATACACTGTAGAAGCAAACAAAATTTTCTACATCGTGAACTCGAACAACCAAACCGTTCGCCTCGAGGCTGCTCAACAGGCCAGCACACATGCGGCTAAACTTACAGGGAGGCTTGCCATTGCCCGACCTGAGTTCAAACGCGGCAAATTTAATGGATGTTCAGCCGACCAACAAAAGCTCCTTACCACCGCTGCTTCCAATGCTCAGGGCTACGTTAAGAGTACTCTCAAGTTAGTCCTACTCTTTTCCTATGCGTACGTTCTATATATAAACAACAATTCATTAGCTACATAAACTCTTCCAAATTCCGGGCCGCTACGCCGCGTTACACTACTTGGTTCGGTTCATACGCTGCTGGGCGTTTCGCAACTGTGAAAGATCACCTAAAGAAAATGAATAGTAATAATTACGGGTCTTACTCCTTCGACTGCACTTGCAGACGACCAGGCACATTCGCGTACGTTCAACCCGACGCCTTCGGCACTGTCTACCTCTGCGACGCGTTCTGGGCAGCACCTCCCACGGGCACAGACTCTCAGGTAGAGCAATATCAATCCTTAGTGACGATATTTTGGCTCATAACGCGTGTTTAGGCAGGAACCATTGTCCATGAATCATCACACTTCACAAAGAATGGTGGCACCCAAGACCATAATTATGGCCAAACAGCGTGCAAGGAGCTCGCCACATCCAGACCGGAGGATGCTGTTAACAATGCCGATTCGCACGAGTACTTTGTGGAGAACAACCCTAGTCTCAACTGAGTTGAATATTAGAGAGAATAATTGTCCCTTATTCTTTTTATTGTATGAAGCCTATATGACTGTGTATCTTGTTCTATTTCTGTATTGCCGCCACTAAGTAACAATATTATACCCGTGACACTAATCAACGCGGCCAATTTTACAACTCTACAACACATCAGGGTTGTCACCGTTTTGCAGAATATTCACCTGGCACAACGCCCTGACAAAAAAATCACCTACCAATCCAGGTCCTGTCGAGGTTTGAGCATACAACCTTTTCTACGGTCTGTATCCCTATAACTGGACATCCCACGCTGAACCCAAGGTACACGTGTGCAAAATTACAGCGAGCAAAGCTTCTCAAGCGTGCCACTTGCAATGAATGGCCAGTTGATTGACAATCACATTTTGATTATTGCTCTCTAAGGCCCTGCTCCCTTATGCCCAACACAACCATGCTCATTGGAACGATTCTTTATAGCCCAAGTTTCACACTCCCTACGCCGCTTCAATTTTGCTAGTTTGGCCCATACACAGCCTCGCGTGGTTCAACTGTACAGGGTCACTTTCGCTATCAACAACACGAAAACGCACTAACCGACAACAGTATTCAGGTATAAAACTCTCCATCACCCATCACACCTCACGAAGGATGGTGGCATTCAAGGCAATGCTTATTTATGACCATCGACATGCAAGCGGCTTGTCAATTCCCATTCGCACTGGCTGTTGCCAACACTGGATCACGCGAGTACATGCAGAAAATTGCAAAGGACACAAGCGCCTATAAGGTGAATATTAGTTTCTTTTCCAGGGGGGGAGCACTTTTCAAAAATAAGATTTTTACTTCTATCATTAATCTGCTAGGTCACATATATCAGTGGCATCTATACAAAGCCTGCATCTAAATTCCTTTGCCAGCCTCTGTATTGCCTCCACCAAAAATGCTGGCCGATTTTATGGGCCCTTTGAGTTCAATATCCCGAATGCTTTCCTTGTCAGAACAAACACCCACGCACCATGTTAGTGCCGCCACCTGTAAAACTATATTGGGACGCTTTGATGTCAAACCTTGCTAAAAGGTCCACTTTCGCGAAACACTCGCTAGCTGAACTAGCGTTGCTTTGGACAAATTTTAACACCCAGACGCACTGTCAAGGTTGGGTTGCCATGAGTTATTGTCTGAAATCTATCAGGTTGAAGCCATCCTACGCCCCACTGAACTGCCGACCGGGTCGGTAGATCCTGGTTTGTCGCCTAAGAAACTTATTTTCAACATAGGGACGTATAAATGCTCTTGTTGCGTAAGGAAGGCCGCATCCGCTGTTCTGCTAAGCTGCGGTAGAATCGGAGCAGGAGCAGAACTCGAAATTTGAAAGATCTCAACACATTCCCACGGGTATAGATGTCAACCCATTTGACGTGTCAATTCAATCCAACCCAAGCCCAAACCTCTGAGCGCTACATACATGGCTTTGGCCACAAAAAGCCTCCTCCCACCAGCGCAGTAAGTCTTGCAATCGACTGGCCTTACCATCTCTTTCTGGCGTTGCCCGATCACGATCGGACGTGTCTAGAGAAATATGTTGTGGCACCGCCAAGAAGCCCTACTTGCACTCAGCTATCAGGAGGGATGGCTTCCATGTGAATGTCGATTTGTCAAAGTCAACATTGCTACCGGCGTGATCGTGTGTATGCATGTGGTCATTGCAAAGATCAGTAATTCCTAGCCCTATTAGACAAGTTCGTAACTTTGTGTTAATATAACTCGCGGTTGTTAACACGAAGCGTGCAAATAATTTGCATCGCTTACAGACCTGTTGACTATGTATAGCTTCGCGCTAACGGGGAAGAGAGCAAATGGTATCATTCAACTCATACACAGCAATTGACAGAGAACCCTTGGCAAGATAGAAAAGTACTGCTGGTCTGCTCGAGGGCACTCTATTGCCTATACAACTGACGTGCATTATAGTCACCTGCTATTAAGACACGCGCTTTTACGCACCTTTTTCCTTCAAATCCGTTGCTCACAATCACGACGGTCCTGTCTGATTAAACAGATGCGGGTAATAAATTGAATCATGCAGCACTCTGTTAAATAATACCTTGGGGGCCCCTCCTCTTAGCTTCAGCTATCATGTTCTCTAGCTCTCTCTGCGCTATCATAACTGTACTTGGTGTCTCTGCAGTTGTTGCTTTAGCAGCACCTAGCCTGTCCGTTAAAGTTGCTGGTATATTTTGGCCTGCCCTCAACCTGCCTTCCAATGGTTGATACAGTCCCTCTGAACTGCAGGCCCAGAAGCTGTGGCTGGTGTCGATACCTTCAAGGTTAAGACAATCATCACTAACACTAAAACCGAAAATTTGAGGGTCCTCAACAACCCCAATTCCCCTCTCTCAAAATTCCCTACCGATACCTTCAAGATCACTAGCGCTAAAGGTGCTGTGCCTGCTTTCACCGGAATCAAGGTTAAATATGTGCCATCGACCACCATTGCAACTGGTAAGGATGCTATAATCATCCTTGCCCCAGGCCAATCTGTCGACGTTGAACACGATCGTACGTGTACCATCCATCAGATATATCATAGAGTGTTTATGCGACGAGTAGTTTCGGAGGCATACGATTTTCGCAAGTCTGGCGAAGGCGTATACTCCGTGGAAGCGAACAACCTCTTTCACATTGTGAACTTCAAGAACGAGCTCGTTCCCATTCACGCTGAAGCTGAGGCTCATAGGGCTCGGCTTACTGGAAAGCTTGCCGTGATCCGATCGGCTGAGGTCAAACGTGCCACTTTCAATGGATGTTCGCTGACCTAACAGGTTCATCTCAACCTCGCTGCTGCTTTTGCCCAGGGGTAAGCAAGTAGCGCCCTGACGTAAGTACTCCGCTCGCCATGAGCATGAGCCCAAATCTAACATACAGATGACAACTTGATAGATACTTGAATAGGAATACTAACTCTACACCGCGCTTTGATACTTAGTTTGGCTCGTTCAACGCCTCGCGTCACTCGATTGTACTAGATCGCTTTAAGGCAATCAATACCAATACTTTCTCATCATACAAGTATGACTGTACTTGCACAACTTCGACCGTATTTGCGTATGCTCAGCCAAGCAACTTCGGCTCTGTCTATCTCTGCGGCGCGTTCTGGCCAGCACCCGCTACTGGCACTGACTCCAAGGTAGGCATACCCCTATCCGGATCCATACGGTGACCTATGACAGCGTATTTAGGCAGGAACTATTGTTCACGAAGCGTCACACTTTAAGCAGAACTTCAATGGTACAAGTGACTTTGCTTACGGACACGTGAATTGTGCAGAGCTTGCCACGTCCAGCCCAGACCAGACTGTTGCCAACGCTGACTCAATCGAGTACTTCGCAGAGAACAACCCTGCACTCGAGTAGTTCCTGGAATAGGGGAGAGAATGTTAATTGTGATCGAATATCATTTACTTATTGCCAAGTGATACGCGTACGTAATCCACGTGGCCAGCAAAGCCCTTTAAAGAAAAATTGATGTTGATATATCTCTATTCTTAACCCAAATACCCAGGACGCCCACTACCAGTGTCGAGTGCTTGATTCATGACACATTTTCATTGAGGCTGATTCACACCAAAAGCTCACTTCTCTACGATATCATCCGAAATGACGAGTCATATTCAACCTTCGCCTACCTCTTACCTACAACATCAAAATTCACCTCAATCAAATACGCCACAGGACAACAGGCTCTCAAACTCGATTCTTCACGGTACTGAGAAATTGCTCGCGTTGTTTCAGATGGAAAGAGCAAAGATTGAAGCCCACAATCGAGAGCAGCTGAGTGAGCTTCACGCACGCTTCCAACAGTTTCAGTCCGCCGCGGAGAAAAGAGAGAAGGAGCTTTCTGAACGTTTGTGGGAACTCGAAGGGCAGTTAACAGGTAAAGGGAATCAATTCCTTCTGATCACCAACGAAGGAACCTCGTACGCTCCAGAAGGGAATTGCGGAAGCGCTACGAATAGCTCCTTCAAACACATCGGAACTACTAGTCAAGACTCGACAACACCCGTGTTGGAAGATCAGATGGGCTCAGCAGTACATATACAGCTCGACATCAATACCATCCAGCTACTACAACAATTAGGCATCTATACGAGCCAAGCGGCTCCGCAGGACCCAAGTTCAAACGATCCAACAATGGCCCCAAACTTGGTGCAAGCAAGTGCTGTGTCATCCGACTTTATTCCGAGGCTCTTACAGTACCTGGCGTCGCATACGAAGGCTCTGCAAGACTGGGAAGAGAAGTACAATGCCATCAGGAGAGAATACGAGGGGTTACGACAGACGCTCCATTACGTAGCGCCACGCCCACAATCTCGCCTGCCCAACTCCGCCGAGCCCACACATCGGCACCATCATTCCCGGGTTACTCGCGCCATCAACCATGAAGTTAATTTAACATCTACCGGAATCTCTGACATTGGCTCTCCAGTAGGTGCCGCATTACCGGGTTAACAGAAAGCCGAAATTTGAGGGATTCGAATCTCAGCAAAGCGGCAGAAGATAGACCCACTCAAATGCGCTGATCTTTGATAGTTGCTCTATATACACCTACCCTTTCGACCTATCACGATAAATTGACCCTTTTGCTCCGCCGAGGCGATTCCCCATGATCATTCTACCCAACAAGTACCACATATCACGAGATGTGAGGTGCATCCCATATACGTTCGACAATTATACCACCCATCATATAAATGAAGACCTCGCCGTAGGCTCCAAAACATAATAATTCACATGACGCCAATTTTCGTCATCTGTACTAAAGTTTACACATCTCCTGACCTTCCCATTTTAATCCAACTCCTTTCGAGAATGCGGCAATCGCACTTTACCAGTTATCTTTGCTATCTGAATTATACTTGCTATCCTGTTTAATGTATGATGTATGTCCCCTCCTGACCCCCATCTCGTTCATTCTCATAACCATCCACATTTTGGAACGCCGCCCCGCTATAATGCATAGACCGAGATTACAGAACGCTATCAATTATCATCGTTATAAATTCTTTGGAGAAATGTAATGTGAAGCTCCTGTTTCAATATATACATTCATGGGCGGAGAGGGCTTGTACTTCAACGCCCGCAAGATTTGCGCCACACAATTCTGCAAGCTCATACATTTTTTACTCAAGTGGTCGTTGACATCTTCGGTAAATTTCAGCTTCTACCGTCAATATTGTCCACCATCCCATCCAATCATCCGAACGCGGTCCGATCGAGTGCTGACTAGCACTGACCAGCAGGCTCACTTCAGATGTCACATGTCAAGAGTCATATCCGACTACTTCACACTCTACATCTCCTCTTCTCTGGGCACTGATGGCGCATTGTTCAAAGGCGGAAGTATTGGCCTCCTACCAAGCAGTCCATTCAATGCCCATCTTCAAAATGGCTTATGTTAAAACCTCAAGTCCATGCAGCAAGCAAGCAATAAGCCTAACATGCATACCCACCGCTAATCCATGAATTTAAGAAACGCCGCCTCAAAGGTTGTCAAGCAACCACACCTGATTTTTTTTTAACTTCAGCTTCATGATCCCACCTCGGCTACTCGGGAACGGCTGACAATGGACCTTCGTGGCACGTCTTTTGTTGACGCATTGGCGTCTCGAGCCACCCCCCCGCGAATCAAACCCCGAACTACCCCTGAGCGATTGCGACGATCATTATAATAGAGTTATACTATATGGGCGCATATGCGCGGTTGCTTAACACCGAAGACATGGAAGAGCAATTTCAAACTGATTAATCAGAATGTAATGATTGACCATGTGGAAAGGGGGACTAAATGATCTCCAAGTCCATGGAGATGGCCTTGTAGCGCGCTTCAAGATGACATCCACTCCGAATCCTGTGCGTGTTTGTACTAGTGAAAGCGGTTTGGTCTGTTTGGCGTACGTCAAAATACTTCTTGCTCAACTGATGTATTCGCGTGTACAGCAATTAGCACTGATACAAGTCATTTCCTCTGCGTCGCGCTCCGAGTCAATAGAGGAGTGGAAGCCCGCCACCAATAAGGTACAAATGGAGAGTGACTAGACCAGGACTTCGTGGCTCTGAGGTTGTATCGCACGTATGAGATCGAAGTGATGGAAATGGAACCCGAGCACATGATGTTCACGACCCAGTTGATCAGATGAAAAAAGCTAGTGAGACTCAAAAGATAGGAGACTCACGCCCTTGCTGGATTCACGGTTGCTGGTCATTTCATCAATCGTCTTACCACCGAAAACATCTACTGTGCCTTTGCATCCGTGTTCCTCGCAAAATTTTGGGAGAGCTGAGAAAAAAAAAACAACAAATCCCATGACCCCATCTTGTACTTAAAGTGGTGTTGGAAGCATTGTGGGTTGACGTGGACGTCAACGAATCATGATGTTCTGATCCGCTGTTTTTTTCTTTTCCACGGATACGTCCAACTACACTGATCATACCCTGACACTACACGCCATCTCCACACTTCGTTTTCCTCGCCACGACCCCACCTGTGCAAGTTTGGGCCTTCTGGTCGAGCCCCGATATACTCTGAAGATCGTGGTTTGAATAGGCCGTCTATCCCATCACTCTACTGACTTACGCCTCAGGGGCTTGACATGGGTATCACAGGCCTTATCCCCAGTCGCAGCAACAACAATCTAGCCATATCCAAGGAGAGCTTTATCACATGTTCCCGAAGTAAGCAAGGAAGAAAAAAACAACGCAGACTTTAAAAAATCTTTTACTGATCTGATCCACCCTATAATTAATTAATCGATAACTCCATTGCTTTTTGTGCTCAGAGAGCAAGTGGCCGAATAAGCTAAACTTACACAAAGGCCGCCGGGAATACACCCCTGCTATCAAATAGATAGCCTGGCATGAAAAGGAGTGTTCCAGTCGCATCTCACTACGTTACCGCGGAGGTCTACGAGTCATCGAGAAGACGCACAACGTGGTACTGTAACCAAAACCAAAATAATAACGAACGTGTCACCGTTAATTCGGAGTGTTACATATATTAACGCTACTGCATATTAATGTGCTGTGGGCGGTATAAGACGGTTTTAAAAAAAGAGATCACTCTAATAACTTGATACAAAGCAAGGAAAGCAAAACAAAACACAAAAAACAAGATCAAGAAAGAATGGAAGGAAAGGGTGACGTGAATAAAACGGTCCAATGTCCGCGGGAGGTGCAAGAAAAGAATGAAGTAACAACGTGACAGGAAATGCATATACATTAAATACACAAACGTAATCCCTACCCTCTCTAGAAGATTGGAGCATTATTCGGCGGTTGACTACATGAGAAACCCAACGGGAGCAGAAGATTGTTGTACCTGCGTGTCGGGTAGGGACCATCGCCGCCCAGGTGCATTGGATACAGAGGGCTGTATACGTTATAGATACAGAACCAGCAGCGCCCGGGAGTAACAAAATATGAGAAGCTATCAGTCCAAGCAGAATAAGGTATAAAGGAGAGGCAAAAGTCTCACGTCGGTACGCGTGCTGCGTGAGGACGCCACACCCATCAAGCCACCGTCGTGATAGCCGCCGGGAACATTGGAATGCCAGGGTCTAGGCGCTGTGATACGGGTGGTGTCCTCCGCGTCCCTGCAAGCTTGATGGTATTGAAAGCGGTGGATTTTAGGATTGGCATAGTCTTCTGAACCCGATTTCTGGAAATACGGGTGAGGAGTGGCTTTTTGTAGGATAGGATAGCAATAGAAGGCGGCATCAGAGGGTTATGTATGCGTCCGTGAATACAAGGAAACAGGCGTCGTGAGTTTTACATCGTCTGATCGAAGATTGAGAACTTACGGTTATGCAGCCGCTGTGAGAAATGTAGGTCTGGATCTGGGCTGTGACGCGATGGTTGTTGTTGTGGGGAGAATAGGTAACCTTCGGGGGGTGGACATTCCAGCATGTAATCGTGGGGTTGATAAATGGGAGGAGCGATGACAGCTGTATTATCAATAGTATGGCAGTGTTTCCACTGGAGCTGCTGCTCATCCTGAGAGCTATCGCTCTGTAAATCAAGGTCGATTTGCAACTCGTGCAGATCAAAATCTGGGGAGAACGAACGTAGACCTTGTGCCTCCGCTTCTAGACTGAGACGTCCAGAGATGGGAGCAAGCTCGTCTCTTTGGTCGAGAATGGGGTGAATCAAATCGAGCTGAAACTCAAACATAAGAGGCTCTGATGTGTGCGGGCGGGCCTCCGGGGATGTTTTTTTGGTCTTAGGACGGCGGCGTTCACCAGTTGCATGTATTTCAAAAGGATCGGTGCGGATGATGGACATGAGGTTACGCATTTCTAAAGGGCCTTGGGCGCGAAGCGGTACTTTTGTTTGAATAGGCTGGGCTGGTGGGGGTTGAGCAGGAAAGCTCTCCATAATAAAATGGCAAGCTGGGTCGATAGATTCCTGCTTCACCGGGGGTAGGGAGTCGCCGTCATCGTCTGGAGTGTCGTCTGGAGGTGAATGGAGGGCCTGATCAGACCAAGACCATGAAGTAAGATGGCAAGGAGAGTAGTGAGCCATGGCTATGGAAGAACTTGAACGAGTGTAGGCTTTTATTATATATATATAGTATATACATGGATATATGCGTAAATTTTATTAAAATTATAATTATAATATTGCTTTTGTGACAACGGGGGGATAGCGCCAGATCGCCGCTGTTTTGAACTTTATCCGGAGTCCGTAAAAAGCTAACGTCTGAACACGATCCGCAAGAACATTTCCATTTTCGGATGTTTCAAACTCAGCGCACCTTCATTTCCACTGTCACGCCACCACACGGGCTCTCTTTCTCCTGGCCACATACTCGGCGCCCTCCTCATATTCAGTGACTAAATTGCTGGAATTGACTTTTAAGACATACGTCCCGCGGCAAGGACAACTTTTTATATTCTGATCGGGCATTAACATACACACGAGGTAATACCTCCATCGCTTCATCGATTCATAAGAATCCTCAGCTTGCTTCGTGTCAAATTTCCAGGGCTCCTTCCTGGATTCTCTCAGGCCAATAATATAGGTGTACGTACACTCTGCGCGCATATGAGCAGATGGAAAGAGGAGAAACAAGAAGAAGCCTGACACATTGTCACCGCCGATCAAAAAATTAGAGAAAACAATGAATGCAGATCGTTGTACCCTCGCTTTTGATTCACACATCCACAGATCATCATGATAAGCATCCGGTCAAATTTTAGTGCGCACGCACGAACCCTAGAACATTGCTCTTGTTTCTCATGCTGGTTTTTTTTTAGTTACGGTGTTGTGTGGTCACATCACAGTCAGATAAAACTAGTTACGATCTGATCCATGTCACATTTATGCTAATCACATATGGGCTCGCACCCCCCTTACAATGCGCGCCGGTTCGGACTCGGGGGGGGGGTTCTTTCCAACATCTGCCCATGCGAGCACTGCCAGGCAGACCGCCGCGTGGTGTGGTCTGGCATCTTTTTCTCCTGAGAATGAAAAAGCTGCGCAGCCATGTTTCTGATAATCAAGACTTGTGTTTCTTCTCCGGCTCATGGATCCTCCCATACTCCTTTCCTCTGCTTCATTCATATATGTGTTCCAACCCCTTCAAGCACCGATCACAAGTATTGCACTTACCCTCTCTATAGACCTTACGACCAGCCCACAGCATTGGACTTGAAAGGACCTCATTTCTCTAGTAGGCATTCACAAGGGATGCTAGCTGCCACTTCCGCGGACTTTCAATGCCTGCCGCTTGTTAAAAAAAGCGCAGCGCCGAGAGATGGTGCCTGAGCTTGGGCAGGTTTGGTGCTTGCTATGCCCAAATTAGGTGCACTTGCTAGTTCCTCACCACAATGCATAAATACATATATGGTCCATCCGACCAACGGCGGCGACTTCTGAAACCAAAAACAATGCGAATACTCCAAAAAAGGTTTATCGATCATAATCTGATATATATCTACTTGGCCTTCGCGTTGGTGTACCGTCGCGGACCCTGGGCCAATTGGCATTCCGGAGACATATCCGTAGGGTCGCTCACCACTAATTTACTATCACTTAGTGCCATGCGTAACATGTGGACGATCTGAAGCCTGGCGGCAATATAGTTATTCATTGGTTATGATGGTGAATGTACGTCAAAATCTATAGTAAGGTCGGGCGCTCGATGCGAAGAGCTCTACAAACAACCCTCCTCTAGTAAATATGGATCAATACCTACTCAGATTGCGTTCAGTGGTGCGATGTCAGGAAAGCGGCGTGATATTGTGGCAATGTGCCCGCATGGAAGGGGGCCGTCAAGTACATACACACCCGTGCCTGCTATATACAATTATTTGGTCATCACGGAGAACGAAATCGAAAGAAAGCGCAAAGAATTTGTTCGAATTCTAAGCTCGGTTCCGTCGCCCCTGCTGAGTTGTCCACTGCCCCACTGCCCCTCCCTAAGAAGAGTTAGATAAAAACATGCACAACATTTGTAATGGGATGAGAGAACACACTAGCATGGTAACTGGCAACCCCTTGAGCATTACATCGATCAATAATTAGCTGATGACCACTGGCACGGTGAAGTGTGATATTTTGAGGTTTGAAGGGCTTCGAACAGACTAGAAGCACGACTTCCGTTGATGACCATGGGAATTTTCCTCTTGTGTTTTGTTTCATTAGTCTCTCGATGGATCGTGTCACTGATTAGGGGAGATAGTAAGGCTTGCATACGTTATGCAATATCAACCTTCCAGAAAATCGAGATGCGTCGAGGCTTAACATGCGTGACGATGTGCTGCGCATGTTGAGCCTCCCGCTAGTTGGAGATGGGCTGTCGAGCTCTCTCAAGCCATACAGGCCATGGTTTTGTTCTGTCTCGTAATGAAAGATCAAGTTAGCCCCAAATCGACCATGTTGAGATAATAGAACTTATTCCGTAAGATCTTTGGACCATCAATAACGTGTGCATGGTCAGGTAAAAACGGGGTTATGGCGCGCCAATATCGTACACAGCACCCTCAACTTTGTTGATGAATGGGTTCGTGGTGCCCAAATACCTGGATGTAGGGTGGCCAAAAAAAGAAGAAAGCCAGGGGGACTACATGCAGGAGGTCGAGCCCAAGGCCGTGGGATAAGTCAGTGTTGATGGCATTTTGAACGATGTGTGTGTTTAAGTCATTCGAACTTGGAAACCGATAATCTATCTGTTATTTGTGAAAGAGGCGCCTAAGATTGATGATGATATATGTACCAGTGAATCCACGTAAACTTCATTTTGTCCAAGCCTCAATGCTCCGCCTTCAACTGCCCAACCCCCATCTACAGAAGCCTTTAAGCGCCTAAGCACATTGCTGGGTCGCCGGCAATTAATTGGAAGAGGTGCGGTAGGGTTTAGACGGGGATGAAATGGGCCTCATGAATGGCACAGTATCATATTATTTATATTATTTATTTATTTATTATCTATATTTACATGTATGTATTCTGAATTTTCTGCTTTTTTTTGCAGCTCAGCGGCCATCATACCTGTACGGGTTGCTGGGGAAATTGGATTACCTGGCATCACGTAGAGGTCCTGTGCATACTATCTGAAAATTCACACAATCCTACAACAAATGACAGAAGCTCATGCTTCTCTTACCCGCTCAGTGGAAACTTGGATGCTTGCTGCTTCTATTGATGTATCACAGAAGCAGATCTTAGCAGTACACCAAGCACGGGTTCTGGAATTGTATAGCTACAGCGCTAACTTATCTAAAAGATATATAGGAGCCGATTGACGTCAGAGCGTCCTGAAGCATTGATCAGGATATTTTTCAGATTGAGGCGGGCTGAGGGCTCGGACGTCCCGCATTCAGATGACCTGTTTTTCATATTTATATTTGCATCGGTGCATATACACGGCCGCAGAAAGAGTAATAAGAAACGAAGCTTTGCCGCAGGAGGTGAGCTCGACTACGTACGAACCAAGTGAAGTTATGAGCATCTATTGATCAGCGAAAAGATTCTAGCGCAGCGTGTTTGTAGTACTGTGCATGTGTATGTGGGGAAGAGGGGTGGAGATGGCCATCGAGATCTGACTGTAAGTTTTTGCCGGCTATGTAGTCGGTAGAATTAGGTGGAGATGATCCCGGAGGCCTCGGGAGGGGTAATGGGTCATCTAGCCAGACAGCAGGTCCACGAGAACAAGCACCAGGCACGAAGGAAGCGGATATAAACCTCAATAGAAGATGGGAGGCGAGGGGAGAGGGGAAGTCGATGTAGAGCGGATCTCCACCCCGCTCGGAGCTGGGTTCGGAGATGTCGGTCAGAGATCACCATTATGTAGATAAGGTGCCTCCTGTGATGGATCATGAGGGACATATTAGCGCTAGATCCGAGCCCGGCTCAGAAGACGGGGTCGTTTCTATACCTCCTGAGTAGGATGATGAAGGTCTGACTGGAGGAGCTACTCAAGGCGGATAGTCACATGGAAATCAGAGTACAAAGACCGCGGAAAAGTGAGCAAGTGGTAGGTAGATTTGCAACCGTGCCCTAGGAAGTGAAGTAGACCGCTTCGTACCGCTTAAATCTGGGGTGTGCAAAGCGGAGGTTGCAGTAAAGAAAGATCGTCGACAATTTGGGAAAACATTCCCAGAGCCTGGACCGAGACATTCATTGGAAGATGCACGAGTCTCACTACGAGGTAGTAGCACCGTGTGTTAGTGATGTTACGTAGTCCCTTAGGCTTTAGCCTGCACTCTATTGGTCCCGTTCCGTAGTTTTAATTGCCGCATAAAGTACCTAGTGCGTTGTATGACCCGCTCTGCATCAAGATGTCGTGTCAGATGAGCGAGAAGACGAGAGACTGCGGCAAGTGCAAAGGCTGGGGCATGTATTTTGTCGCAAGGGTATTGGCAAACATACTGTTACGTCCCCGTTCCATGTTCTCGAGTGCAGTTCAGCCTTCAATCGTGTCGCTTTTCTCCTCAACCACATCCAATCCTCTCTTACTGTTCGCCGCATCTCTGGACAAGTCTCTGCCTACAGACTCTTTCATTCATTTCCTCAATGATCAATCTCACAATCCACTACCAGCCCCCCCTGCCGCACTCATCTCCCCTGTCCAGCCCGACCAGTTTGAAGGCCTGCCTGACTATGCTTTGAACCAAACAGTGCTTCAAATCCAGTCGCCTACGCTTAAAAGTACCTACATTCAATGTCCTCCTCCTGTCTCGTCAGGAACGCAACATCACCTGGGCATCAAACACCCATGGATCCACCTCCAGGTACGCAATATGGGCAAGGAGTGGTCTCTCGAAATTGGCATTGTCGATAAATCTGGTCGTATGGGTATACTGCGGCTCTCAACCTTTCAGGTAACGCCTTCTGCTGATTCCACCCCCCCACCGATTTTACAGAATATCATGTAAAAATTATGCTATTGATTATTAAAATGCTTCATTTTTTTTTCGTACCCAGAAACAACCTCGGCTGAAACACTCGTCAGAGTCCGCCGACGCCTATCCTTATCCTTTGCTTCACCTCCCGCTTGCTTTCCCATCACCTGCTTCCCGACCTCTGACTGCATGGTCTACGATCAACCTCCACCTCCCTACCTACCTCTCCTATTTTTCGTCCCCTAAGTTGATGACCCCTGCAGATGCGTCTCGCGGTACTGTTCGCGACAAAGGGCCCGGCGGTACGTACTCACATGTAGGGTATGTCCGTGTGTATGCGACCTGCAGACTCAGGAGGATCTGGTTTTCGGAAGCTGGGCCGGGACATCCGCTTCCCTGGGAGTTTGAACTGTATGAAGCAAGCAAGGTTAGGTACCTGATTCCGCCACAGATCAAAATGTACTCACGAATGCAGATAGGATTTATGCAGAAGGGCGACTGATGCGGACTACAGCTCTCATCTTCCTTGCCGCGCTCTTGAATTTCGTTAGCTTCTCGGGGGAAGCTGAAACAACCTCCACCTGCTTCTGTTCTACCAGTGCGACCTCTGCCACTACTTCCGCCACCTGAACTTCGGCATCAGCCTTGGCTACAGAGGCGACGTCGATGACACGAGGAGCAAAGTATGAGTCTCCCTCGTCATCAATGTCATTGTTGAGGGGGCAGTGGGGGGTGAAGAAAGGATGTGTCAACGTGTTACTGATATGTTCTGAAAAGCGACGAGCAGGCATAGACATGCGGCGAGCTAGGGGGCGGATAGCTCGGCCTTGGGACAATGCTGCCTTTACCAGGGGCGAAGTCAGCTTTGCGAAATGCGTGTGAAGCTGATTAGGTGTCTGAGCGACTGTTGATGATGAGTTAGAATATGTTTGAATAGATGTGTGATCCACTAACGTCTTTTGACACCTTTCGCTTTTCGTTCATTGCTGTTATGATCTACGAGAGTGGAAGTGGTAGATTTGAGTGAACTGATGCTTGCACGACGTGGTTTAATGATAATGTGACGAACAGGCAACTCAGGAGCTAATGAAGGCTTCATGTAAAACATGAGGATAGCCAAAATGCTCTGTGGGGTTGGAAAGTCAGGTCGAGGGGAGTGAAAAGAGGGCGCTAGAACGTACCACGAAGAAGTATGTATAAGCTGGCACTCGAGAGCAGAACTGAACTGTGATAGGAAGACGTGGTTCAGAAAAGTTTCCTGTCATTGTTATGATAAGTGGTCGCGGCGAATGCAATGGTTTGGTTGTGATAGTGGTATGGGTTCAAAGTTTGTTTGCTTAATTGGATGAGATAGGCGGCCTTTATATACTGGAGATCGAGTGGGCCAGTCAGAGACCAAATGGCCCCCTATTTCTTTTTGTATTCACATATTGTGAGACTAGTCTTGCAAAGGATGAAGACTTGTAAGTATCGTTTTGCCTGATAAGATTGACGTGGTGTTGGATATCAACGTCGAAAGCAAACAATCCCCCTGAGCCTGGGATGCCTGGGATCAAAGTGTAGCGACTAAAGTATTTGAGATGTCTTTTTTACGACAAGAGCATTTTCCTCTCCTATTTTCCTCTCCTATTTATAATGAAACAGTCTCGAATATTTGAGCGTCGGGTGCCTAAGTTCCCCAAAATCTACCCATGCTGAGTCGCCTTCGACGAACTCAGGCCTACAAGCAGGCTCGCCAATGGCGACGGATGACTTCGCCAGGCTAAACAAGCAGTCGAGCTCCGCGAATACCTTGATGAGACGTAACCATATGGCACGATCCGTATCAAACTCAGCAAAAAGCCGAGACTTGAAGGCTTTGATCGCCGTGTTCCTATTCTCGCGCGCTTCCTTGAGTTGCCGTACTTTGCCTTGCAGCGAGCGGACCAGCCATCGTGATTTGGCCTATCATAGTATATTGTACCATGCATCAAAACCAACATTAAGGTTGACACACACCTTTGTTGAAGAACTCTTTGTCCAGTCATTGGGAATACCTTTCTGACCGGCTGAAGTCTCCACAAGGTAGATTTCCTGAAAAGTAGTGACGTAAGTTGCAGTGATAGGACGACATAACAGAATTTATCCACTTTATTACCCTGGGCGCTATGCCAATATGATAACTTGCAGCTATACCGGGGTTTCAGAGGTATTAGCAACGGAAAGGGAAACCATCTTACCCAAGTTTCTTCTGTAATGTCCCTAAGTCTGTCTCCAGTTGTGTCTCTAACTCTTCGATTTCAGACATTATGTCATCATATGCTTCATCTTTGCCCTCTCGAGGAAGAAGTTCATCAGCGTCTTCAAAGCAACATCAGTGACCAGGTCCGAGTCAGAACGACAAAATGCAAACCCTTCTCCGACGTAGGTTTGACATACATATCCTCAATGTTCGTGATATTGGGTATCACATCTGGTGCACTGCGGACCAGTCCGAATACGGTCTTCGACTTAAACGATTCCGACATATCAGCGAGCTTGTTCATGCCGTTGCTCAAGTGACTAAAAGCCTGAGTATAGCTGAGGCCAAGAATACAGTGACAAGAGGAGCAAGCGTACGTTGAGGACTCGGATAAAGTCTTTAACTTTGCAATTATTCGCGTGAATGCGAGAAACGATGCGCTCCAGGTCAGGGAGGCCCTTGGCAAGCTTTGTGAAGTCTGCTTCAAATGTTGGATGTTCAATAAGATCCTCAACCGCGTCCAACCTTGAGTGCCACGGTTTGTCAGTAACTCTAGGCAATAAGCATTTAACATCTACCTCGCGTTTATGTCGGAAGTTCGGCGCAGAGGCATGCACAGCCAGATGCGGAATAGGCGCTTCCCTTGAACCTACATAAGGAGCTAGTATTGATGATGGCGAATAGTGAGCATACCAAATGGTGTGATACATCTACATAATAACTTGAGTAGTGATCCTTGTTCAGTGCCTTCGCTATTGAGGAACACCTTGAAAGCTCTCAGGTACTTTGCAAAAGGAACAACATGACGAGGCAACATACCTCAAGGTGGGCCAAGGTCTGACCATCAAGTACCAAGCCTTGTCCCCTTTTCATAGGATCATAAATATTGAAGTTTTTCATACTCAATATGTCCTTATCAATGTTCAACTGACGGAGGTACCTGACGTTGACCAAACTCTGACATCAATTAGATTAGATTTTAGATAGGAGACATACCAGATCATAGATCCCAAGGCTTTGATGGCAATTTTGAAAGTGACCATAGACCTGATAGGATCCGGAACGCTCATAGGCAAAAGCGCCCCATCGTCGCCTCCCAAATCATCATCACCCTCAGGATATAACTTTCTGAGTTCTTGCAAAGTCTCCTCATACCCAAACCCTTCAACAGCGCGTAATCCTGTCCAAAGGCAGGCAGCAGGAAGTACTGCTTTGAGTAGTCGATTAGTCGGCACCGAGAGGTTGCCTTTGAGAAAGAGTAATTCCTTGGGTCGTAGCTGCCTCATGAGCGTCTCAAGCTTCGTACGACACACGTCATCCTCGAAGAAACTCATGTCAAACTGTGATGTAGAACAGTCCAAGACGCAGATGCCAAACTTATTATTATCTGGCTTTTCTGTTGATGACTCTTCGTGAATAGAGATACAGTGTCCTGATTGCTCATCCGTGAGAAGTTCGGCGTCGACGAGTGTACCATTCGTATAGACTTTGTTTAGTTCGCTATGTTAAACCATAGCTCGTTAATCATTCTTATCAAGTGTGGAGCAAATCATGGCTCACCGTCTGACAATCTTTTCTTTAGCTTTGTCCACACTGACCTTTCCCTTCGACTTTTCAGCAGCAATGCGCATTTCTGCGCCAAGGGCTGTCTCTGCCTGATCAACGCGTCCAACTTTGTAACCTGTAAGACCAAGCCCAGTTAAAATTGGAAGGGTAACGTTGTGAACAGTACTGTCTACCTTTCCCTAAGAATTTCCTGAAACGGGAACGTCGTTATAACATAGCTATCTCGATACCACGAGTTTTACTTACGCAGCCCAGAAATTAAATGACATCTCTGGTACACCGACCTGAGCAATGTGATTAGCCTTGATTAGGAGGTACCTCGTCGGGATAGCTTACCATGCACATCTTGACCCGTTCCGTGAGCTTCAGGTCAAACTCTTGGTGTCCTATCCGAGCATCATCTTCATAAAGCTATCACTTATTGAGTAATGAAATCGCATATAACAGGAGTATGGCATACCTCTAAGAATTTTCTAGTGCGCGTCATGGTCAGCAAGGTTAAAGATGAACAGCCATAGAGCGGGAAACTTCACCCTTTTTGGAAGAAGAGGATCTGAGAACGTTTGAGAGCAAGTTTTTTTCACAAGTAATACAACGAGCTCACTGTATCATAGTGGTTCTGTTTGATCTGTGCGCACCACCCAAGTGAGAAATAAAATCAGAAAACATGTCACAGGAGCACAAACCTCCCAAAACTACGTACAAATGAGTCATGTTATTACTCCCTGGTAACCAGAGAAGGCTCACCTGCTTCTCAAAGGGTGTAAACTCTGCCCACGCTGACTTAGGAATGTATATAGTCCTTGGGTCATAGTTTGGTTCTCCTGGCCTACGGCCATCTTTCTGTACCCAAAGATCAATAATTATAAAACCGAGAACTCTTACCCACCCACATCTTTTACATCGGCTAGAAAAGCGTATGGGTCATCCGCAGCTTTCTTCTCGTTCTTTTTTCCTTGCTCGCGTCGCTCGGCTGCGGTCAAGAAATGCCCACCTCCTAAGGAAGCCCCGTTTGAAGCAGCACTTTTCTTCGTTGCCTTCACAGAAGGCCTGGACCTATTTTTTGGCTTCTCAACCTCATCGTTGTCGCCAAGATCATCGTCCGATACACGACTGGTTCTTCGAGAAGATACTGATGAAACATTAGACCTCATGTCAGTATCGGTATCGGAGGCAACAATGAAGTCATCGTCATCCGACGCGTTCGAACGAGACGATCGCGCTGCGTACATGGTCAGTCAATGAAAATGTAACCCAAAGTGTTCGTACCTTTTTTTGCTGGTGACTTTTTGAAATTCATCAAACGCTGAGAGAAGCTACTCTTAATTTCATCGCTTCCCTCGTCCTCAGGATCGTCGCGGACTAACATTCAGAGATCAAATCACCATTATGCCGTTTGAGAAGTATGGACTCTATAAAGACCAACCATTCATTACAAGTGACGCGTTAGACGACTTGGGCTTGCGCTGCCTCTTTGGAGGGAGCTCGTCATCCGAATCTATTAACACCCTACGTTTTCGTTGTGTCTAACAAATTTTCAGAAATTAACTATCAAAATTGTCATTTTGCATACCGTTTTCTGTAACGGAGCATCTTCCTCCTCAGACGACAGCATATCGACGTCAACTGGATCGCTTGTTGGTGGTGTGCTATGGAAGCGTGATGAGGTTGAACTGGCTTTAGCAGACAAAATTGGCCCGTCAAATGTTGCTATTTTAGATGCAGGGGTACGTGGCTCTTGAGATGAAGGCTCGGACATCGACGCGTCGTCGGATGGTGCGACACGCTTTGTGGCCTTGAATGCAGGCTTAGGTTTGGCATTGGGAGTAGCAACTGAGTTTTTGGAAAACCAAGACGTCAAGCTTTTCTGTTTGGTTTCCGAGTTGTCCTTCGACTTGGGTGTCATTTTTCGTTCCCCTAAGCTTGTGAATTAGAAAAAGCTTTGGATGGAAACGCGTTGGTCCCTATTTGGGTCGCGCGCAGTGTTTGGCTATCACGAAGCAGCCAAATAACACCACAAAATGACTTCGAACGTCGAAGAGGTCGAGGATATCCTGAATGATTCACTGTCTTGCCTCGGCGAACAGCCTGTTCCAGAGGACAGCATAGTTCAATATGGCCCATTGAAACTTGAGATTGCTCGCAAGGTATAGATGCCGTTTGGACTTTTTTTTTACGCCTCGATTACAACCCCACTTGTTCCAGGAAGGCAAAGTGCGATCACCAATTAGCTCTACGCGTAAACATACGAATTCAATGAATTTTCAAGGCAAACACTCTCCTCGCAGATCAACTTTTCTCTCCAGCGTTATACCTCGCAGAAAGAATCGAGCGTGGACTCATTAATGTTCGTGGATCGAAGGGTCTGTTCATTCTCACAAGCGCAGAACCAAAACATGATCTGTACTAGTTATAGAACTTGGTTCAGGCTCAGGCCTACCTTCTCTTCTGATGGCCACCATACCAGATCATCCAGCACTCGTTGTTGTAACGGATTACCCTGATGAGCACATCATTGGTAATCTCAGGAGCAACGTCGAGCGTAATAGGCCAAACTTTCAGCCACAGTGCCGTGTTGAATGCATTGCCTACGAATGGGGAACCAATACAGAGTCATTGCTGTACGTATCGACCAACCAATATCGTATATATGATCAATCATGATGATTACCCCTTTCAGTAACTTAATACCATCTTCGAATGACAGTTTCCCTGGATACGACATAGTCGTCCTTTCGGACCTCCTACACTTCTACGAGTCCCATGATGCCCTAATCGCCTCTATCAAATCACTCTTGTTCCGTTCCAAACGCTCGAAAGTTCACATATCAGTGAGTAATCCCCTGTTCACGTCAGTAAACAAGTAACCCCTCTGACAGGCCGGAAAGTATACACCCCGAGCTGTTTGCGACAACTTTTTCCTGAAAGGGGAACGAGCAGGGCTTGCATTTGGTGAAGTGCAGCTTGACGCTGACGAAGTTCATTGGAAGAGCACAACGAGTGTTAGTGGGTTAAATAAAGACGCATTGACTGCAAGGAAAGCGAACTGTCGTTACTGGACTGGCTGGTGGACCGATGTGTGAAACGAGTCCTCTAAACTTATCCGGCTGAGCCAAGGCTGGCATCGTATATCGAACAAGCGGGAGAGAGAGCAATGACATGAAGGTTCGACTTTAACCCTACTTGTTGCTCGCCACACGTTTCGCACTGTTGGTTAATCGACAACAATCCTTTGCATAGAAACTCGCTACTTTACCTTGGTCAGAAGTCATTGGTGCTGTGGATTATATCTAGATTTGGTCTGCTTGTAAGAATGATGTAATTGTCTCACGTCAACCAGCGGTGTCGTTTCAAATAAATAAATAATTTCCAAAGTTTGCGAGAGCCTATCATAGAGATCCTCCGCCCTTAGATTATGTCCTCGCGACTTGTGTCGTCTTTACCTCTGTCAGCAGCTAATATAGCACAGCTTATGCGAGCTGGTTACTCAACAGTTCATGACCTGAAGAACATCTCTGTCGAAACTCTTGCTCAAGGTTCGTTACTCTGCCAACGGTCAAGTATAGAACATGTAACGACTCAAGTATACAACTCTCAGATCTTAAAATAAGCCCAACCGATGCCGAGAGCATATTAGGCTCACTTTCAAATCAAATTACAACTACAACCCAGTCTCTCTCGCAACCAACACTTACCCAATCTGCTGCCTCGATTGCCAAACTTAGTCAAAGGAAGTTTTCAACGAGGACTCCTGGCGTAGATGAGCTGCTTTTAGGTGGTCTAACTAGTGGCCAAACACTTGAGATATCTGGCCCTCCGGGAACACCCAAAGAACTCATTGCAATCAACATTGTCGCGTCCTTTCTTGAAGCTGGTCGGGAGGTCATTTTCATTGGTAAACGATAATCAAGTTTTGGGAAAAAACCATCATGCTATGTGGCTGCTTCAGACTTACAAAATATGACGAGCCCCGCTACGCTGGATAAAATGCTGCGAAGTACATTGGTTGCGTCTCCTCAGCTACTAAATGTTGATCAGGATGCCAGAGATCGAAGGTGTTCCCTCCGACTTTTCGCGCCGCATATTCCATTCTAGCATCCATTCCCTGCTGGAACTCATGGTCTTTATTCACAACCTCCCCAAAACATTAGAATCTAACCCGGAGGTAAGCGTTTAACCACCAATCTCTCTCGTAGTCTTCATCCAGATACTATAGGTTGCACTTCTTGTTTTAAATTCCATCTCATTTCCGCTTCAAGGTAGCCAAGACCTGACTTACCAATCGCGAACCGCGATTTTGGTCAAAATCAAACAAGCTCTTACCTTGGCTGCAGCGACTCGCGGCGTTACAGTTGGTTATTTTTTTTTCTTGAATCGTGAACAAGCTTGATTGTTCTCCATAGATTGTGACGACATCTCAGCTTTCGACCAAGATGCTTAACGCTGATGGCTCAGCGGGAAGCTTTGATACTGGGGCGAGGGGTGTCATGGTTCCTCAACTAGGTCTCAAATTTCCGAGCTCGAAATGACAAACTATTCACTTACTTTGTACACAGGTCTCGCTTATCTTCCAGGCAGGGCGTATCGAATAATTCTTATTGCAAAGGGACAAGATACGGGGTAAATCCTTGTTAAGTACTGCGAAGCCCTCAAGCTCATGTTATCGTTCAGCTTGATCAAACTACTTTCCACACCTGAAAACCCGAAGAATATTGGTGCAGATATACCACTAACAGTGCCATATCAAGTGGTACGTTTTAGCTTCTATTGCTGTTCAGCTCAACTTGGTGAATTCCCGAAGACTAGCGAGGGAGACTTCGTTATTTCTGTACCCGACCATGGGCATATCTGATCGCTTATAGATCAGGTATGGCGCCCCATGACCACCTTTGCTTAGTTTGTCATTGTATAACAACTATAAACGAGCATGATGCGGCCCATCATGCGCAGCGCCATGAGTACTCATGAGAGGGCGTTGTTATGCCGTTATTATTGACACTGGATTGACAGAAACTGATGGATCATCCCCATGAAACACGCGGCCCAAGATAATTTACACCGAAAGCTTGCATCCCCCACCCGTATACTACTAGCGCTCTAGTTGTCAGGCACAAAGAAAAGGGATATCGGGTAAAGAGGCGAACCCGGATCAGAGTCTGAAATGAATTTCCGCGTTTTCCATGACCTAACAACTTATCGTGTGGCTCATTTCTCACTATTATAGAGCGAGGTTACTAATACCAAGAGCAAGTGATAATACAAGAAACTTTAGGTCTATTTAAACTGATGGTTCCATTTCTCATCATGTTTGTTGGCATCATGATCCAGGTTTGTTCGCTATATAGACAGAGCAGTTCCGAAAGCTGTTGCCTATTACCCCCCTCCTCCCGCGTCTAATTCTCTCACCATGCCTATGGTTCTCATTAACCCGAAAACTGGCCCGGCCAACGTCCACTATACCATTTCAACACCGACTAGTCCCTCTGCCGACCAAATCGACCCTGCCCTACCAACCATAATACTCATACACCCCGTGTACATTCCACAACATGTATATCATAGTAGGCTAGGGTTTTCCATGGGACGCGTGTTCATCACTAATGGTACATTACACCCTCCCAGCACAGTTCTCTGACCCCAAGCTTCGCCGGTTCAACCTTATTGGCGTTGACACAAGACTCCATGGGGATACAGAAGGTTGCGTGAGTGAAGATTGGCGGCGTCAGGATGCCGCAGATGATTTGGTGGCTTTCATGGTGAGTATCTCGCACATAGAAGGGCATTATGATCTGTGCCTAGGGATTAACTAACTTATGGTTACCTAAAGGATGCGCTTAAATTGCCTCCATGTCATTTACTGGGAATGTCTATGGGTGCATGCATATCGCTGCAAACGGCTGTTTCATATCCAGACAAAGTCTTGTCATTATTCCTTGTATCGCCTCTCCCCTTGTATGAGGTATTTCTCTAAAGCTTCTGTGGTAAACACTCCACTGAGTCGGGGATTCTTCAGCCGATAGAAGTAATAGAAGGCCGTCAAGAGATCTATGATTGCTTAGTACAAGGCTGGTCAAATTTCGACGAGGGCGCACGTGCAGACGCCATGCGCGGTGCCCTCCAACTGGGATTCAATGATTCGGACTTGCCAATTTGCCGGGCGCTGATAAATCGTATGTTTCAACGCAACGCGCTACCCGCAATCGCTGAATGGTGTTCATTCAGATAGCATCCCTAAAGCGCTGAATAACGACATGCCTCCTGAAAGATTTGGCGAATGGCTGACAATGTCTGTCACCTTCTTTGCTGATCGCGCTCCCCATCCCCTCGAAGCACTCAGCAAAATCCAAGGCCCCATAATGCTGGTCCAATGCGGTGGAGACATTGCATACCCAGTCCACTATGCTGAAGCAGTCTTGCAACGGCTTCTTGATGCCGGACTCAAAGCCGAACTACACGCTGTTGACGATGCACCACATTTTGGAACGGTTACACACGCTGATGAGTATGTGCATAGATTTCCCCCCCTATCAGCTCCACTCAAAATATGCTAGAATAAACTCTCTGCTCCATGATTTCATCATCGAACATACAAACGCCAATTTACCACTACCTCCAGACGAGGCCACATCTCCTTGGGAGGCTGAACTTATTGCAACAGGATATTTTCCGGACAATAGCGATTCGAGCTCTGAGGACGAGGAAATATATTATAGATTTGAATCGCAAGGGACTGCTGTGATCGTATTATAGAGTGTGCTTCGCAATGCGCAGCTTTGATTGTTATCACACGACGGGATCTTTCCCAAAGACTTTGTCAGGAGTAACAATTAGATCCATCTTCCAATCGTGATCCCCAACCGGAATCATTTGGCCATCCAAAACCTGTTCCCGCAGTGCAAGTGCCACTGCAGCGTGATGCGTGGTAAGGATTGATGATGGCTATGAACTCGAAGGACGACATTACAAACCTAGCAGCGGCCGAGGCTTGCCAGTTGACATGTATGATGTAATAAAACGATCATAGTAACCCTTTCCATGACCGAGGCGCGATAAAGACTCATCGAACGCGACACCTATGATGAATCAGGAAAACGGGTCCAAAGTATATTGTGAACGAACCAGGTAGCAAAACGATATCCAACCCGTCGAAACCCTGGTCTAATGCTACAAGTAACCTATCAAACCTCAAAGTTGACGGGCGTATAAAAGTAGACGGCTTACCATTTGTCCTCGCGAGACCTCGACACTCTTGTTCGGGCTCCTTAATACCCCACACACCGCTTGGTAAAGATCCGAGGTCTTCTGGGTCATATATCTTTAGAAAATCCATGGTTCCATCTGTCGAGCGTATTTTTGGAACGAAAAGAGTCTGGCCTATACGCTTGCACGTATTAGAAAAGATGCTACTCTCTAAAGTATACCAGTTTCTCACCACGAGCCAAAATCTCTCTGGCCAACAAAGATGTGTCCACCTCATTTGATGGCATACTTAAATAACAGCTTACAGAGGTGGACTTCTGGAAGGACGGCAACGACAAGACGCGCGCGACAACTGCCTGCGCTGACAACAAGAGAGACGCCTAAATGTCAACAACTTACCCCCAGCATTGAAAGTGGACATGGGCATGTGTACCCACATTGCTGGTCTAACGCCGATGGAGGCAAAGTCCTGAGTCTATCTGATATGGTTTTCCTCAATGCCTTCTTTTGTATTCTGAGAGAAGCCAGAGCAGAAGCCATTTTGCTCAAGGTAAGTAGGGGTTATATGTAAACAGTAACGGGGTCCAAGCGTTCAACGTTCAACGTTAACGTTCAGCGCTTCAGCGATCGTGGAATGGGTCCGCGGTCAAATCCGTGTGCAACTTTAAAAATAGACCATGGTATTCAAATATCGTGGGAATTCACCTTTAACATGTAATGGGTCATGGCAGCCACCAGCAACGTGTATCATCCAGAAGCCGTGCTCCTGAGTTTTACGGTTTTGTAGCTTGGACCTCGACATCTTTAGCATTTGTCCTTTATCTGCTGTGGGCCTTGCTCCCTGACGAATATTTACAATGGATGGGTATCAACTGGTACCCAAATCGGTGTGTTTCGCATCCGAATATTCTCTCTATTGGTTTTGATTGTATTGACCCTTCTAGTGAATGGGCTGTGCTCCTTCCTGCTTGGTCCATTGTACTTGTCATTACTACCTATGTCGTGTACTCATCAATGGCAATTGCTGCCACCCCAACTTTTTCAGACATGAGTTCGATCACCGGTACGACCTTCCAGGCTTCGGCGTTACATATCATCTGAGCAGGTTATTGTTTGGCAGATAGCCGCGCCCATTTCCCTGTGGCCTCGGGGGCTGATAGTCCCTACGTCAGCACTTCGAGCAGACCAAAATTGTATGATATCCCCATTGGCATGGTGAACCGCATCCTGTATGAGCAGGCCCCAGATCTTACGACTAGCTAGTATCAATCCACATGTTCGTCTTTTTTTTTTAGGCACCTGCATGACTCAGGAAACCCGCATTCATTAGGCGTATACATTGGACTGCATAAGTAGGAAACATGTTCAAGATACAAACAAGGGTAGATGTACAAAGAGCATTCGTGACACGGGTACATGAAGCATTAAGACATACATACGAGGTATAGCATACTCACTTAACTAAATAGATTGACGCTGCTTCCATCGAAAACAGCAGATCATGTTGCAATTAGACTGCTCGTTAGGCGCGTGGAACTTGGCTCCTCAAGAACGATTTGTATAGGTAAATCAGAAAATCAAGATAAGGAGCTCCCATCGCCAAGTGTTCTTTGAAAGCTATGTTCAGATGGGAAGGGGATCATGCGGTGGAAGGGTACAGGGAGAGGTATAGATAGCTCCAACGGCCCGTCCCCAGGTTTGTTTCGCTCGTCGTCTGAATCCGAATCGTTGTCTGACAGCGATCGTAGGCTTTGCACGTTTGTGCGAGACGAAAGGCTTTGGGGTATCCATCGGACTCTAAATGGCACTTTAGTCATGGAATGGCCAGGATTCGACCACGCGGGTATGGTTGTTGGCGTATCAGGCCCTACTGCATAGGGAGATGTCATCACCTCACGTGGCGCGGAAAAACTAATCCCATGTGTTCGAAGATGGCGTTTGGCATTGGATCGGACGGTAAAAGTCCTCGGGCACCCAGAGAACCCACAGGGGAAGGCTGCGATTGTTGGCATCACCAACAAAATGGGGGGAAGCGAGAAGAAGACCACTAACGTTTCAGATTATTGTGAGTGTTCATATGTGTTTTAAGACCGCTTGGGCTATCGTGATAATTGTCAGTTTGTGAGGTCATTGATAAGTCAGAACGAACCGAGGAAACATCTTTCCACAGACTTCACACTCGTGCATCTTAGATTTCTTCTTTTTAGTCGTTGTGTTGGACTTGGAAGAAGAAGGTAACATTGGGTCGGTTTCCACATGATCAGCCGTCTGTAGGAGGGCCGGAACGATGCCCAATGGCTTGTTCATACTGGTATTCGAGGAACGGGTATGATAGGCGCCCGGGTGGGGAGACCTAGACAAGCCCTCATCATCCGTAGAAATCGAGGGCGGCAAGTGGGTATAGTCAAGATTCCCTTGAGGAGTGTTGGATCCAGGGCTCGTATAGGATAGATGATCTGTGTCTTCTACGGAGGAGTGAAAAAGAAAGTCCAAATCTCGCTGGGAGTCCTCAAATTTGAGTGGGGCGTTTTCTTGAGGTGATGGAAATGGCGAGTGAAGCTGCGCCAGTCGACTCTTGCTACAAGACGGGAGGCTAGCGGGACTAGCTTGTGATGCCGCGTTATCGTACGGGCGTCTTTCATTCAATGCTGGAAGTGTCCTCAGATAAGTGATGGTCTCTAGTCGAAAAGGCAAAACAGATTCAGTGGATGTCTGATCCAAATCATGGTTTCGGTGAGATTCCAGCTGCAGAGCAGAGTTTGTGGTGGTATTGAACCGATCAGTCCCTATGATGTTGTATGAAGGTGAATCAATCCCAACAATGTTCGTGCACTGAACTGGATGACATCTAGACTCCACGTTGAGTGGTCCTCGGGCAAGTTGGACATTGGTGAGATTGCGATGAGATTTGGGATCAATAGGAACATAATTTGGGTGAGAGAATTCGGCGAGGGAAGGACTGAGTGGCGCTTGTGATAGGTCAGGTGGTTTAGACGCGGTTTGATCATGGCTGTTGCCAATGGACTCGCCGGAGTGGGAAGGTTTGACCTTCATGGAGACATAAACTCGGCGCGAAGATGGAGAAAAGGCTATAGATGGATCTAGTGAGCGTTATGAACGTTCGTGCCCTAATATTTTAGTACACCGTTTTTAAATACGGTCACCCTATGCGATACAAGTAGCCCGACAACAAGACGCAGAGGCGCAGACGGGGCTGCAAAAAAAAAAACAAAGAAGCCGATAACTCACTGTGCTGCTTCTGTTTCTTGCTGAAAATATCTACATATGACCCTCAGATTGGCGCGGGCTCTCTGGAAAGAAAGACTAAAAATACAGATCTTGGCCAACCAGTACGGATATTTCGGTTGAATTATGTTGACAAAGAGCAGAAGAATTGAGGTCATTTTTGCAATTACGTAACGGTAAAGCCAAGTTACAGCTCCGCGGCTGAATGTATAACGTATTTACGAGGTAAGAATGAAATTGTATCTTTCAACGCGCTGGTCTTCCTATAGCCACTATGTGTTGTTACGCAACTAACGGTTCACAAAAAGGCAAACCTCGTCGACCCTCGGCATGCCGTAGTTTGGCGCCAGCCTTCGAAGTAGCTTTCGATGCCGAGTTTGGAGTGGTTCTAGAATAGGGCTTCGAGCGTAACCTTGAATCAGGGTGAGGGATAGTGTGGCGTCCGCCGGGCGTTATATTCGTCTCTCGGCGGGCAAGATTTGACAGGTTTGATCTTTCCGCCTTTGTGCGACCGCCGCGTGCCCAGCGCCGTCGCCAGCCAGTAACCACTGCATGCGTGCGCATTTCACGAGCATCCCCGGAGTCTTGTGCATCATCGGTATCTCCTGCGTTTTCTTGCATGGGAGGTGTCACTGGAGAGTGGTTGAAAAGGGCTGGGTCTTTCCTATCATCGTCAGAGCAGTCTATGTCACTAGAGCCCTCGTCGTTAAATGAGTGGCGGAGGTCGGGTCCAAGGAATGGTTCAGCAGGTAGAGCGGCATGCCAACTGGAAGCTTGAGCCAAGGGGATCGGACGGCTAGCTAACCGATGCAGCCGGGGTAGGTCGAGTGACCCAGTGCGAAGGACAGGTCGTGAACGTTGTTTTGCTGCGGAGGGAGGGCTTGATATTGCCTCAACATCCAATTCGAATGCTTTTGAGGTTGGTGTACGTATAGGATCAGGGCTGAGTGCCGGTGATGATAAGTCTTGGATTTCTCCCGAATAGGAAGACGTCGGTGAAATGTACCCATCCTCCTGTTCTACCGTTTTGTAGACTAGTGGATCTTCAAGGTCCATTGCCATTTCTGGGTCAACTTTACCCTGAGCCTGCACTGAAAGACAAGACATGGAAGTAACTTCGTCATCATCGTCGTCATCATCAATGATTTTGACATGCGCCTGGGATGGACCTTTGGGGGACTTTGGCAATTTCGTTCGGGGCCTTTGCGGCGAAGATGAGAAAAACTTTGATTTTTGCTTTTGCTTTTTGAGCGTCATGTCACTGTCCATAACTTCGACAAGTGTCCGTTTCCCACTAGCTTTCCCAGAGCCGACTTTCTTTCTTGGCGATAAAGATTGACTTGAGTGCCTTGGTGGGATTTTTGGGTTGGGACCTGGGTGACGCTGTTAACCATCTGAACAAACTAGAAAAAAAAAAGCGTACCAAAAAAGCTGAGGATGCCTTCCTTAGAGGGTGTTGTTTTAGTCACTCTAGTTTTTGGATTAGTTTTAAGAGGGCGTGTCTTCATATGAGGGGTGAATCGGGGGTGGATGTCCTTTATTGGTAGGAGTGAGACTGGATCAAGATCTCCAGTTGCTACTTCTTTCGCGACAGAAGAAGCCATATCGCTGTTTGGAGCTTAGAGGTCATATTTACTATAGGTTCGAGCAACTCACCCTCCACAGTACGCTTCTGCTCCAGTGACCCAGTCCGCATCCACTTCATTAAGATGGACCAACTTCTCCTGAAAGGGACAATACACCCGCTGGTGCAGGAAACACTTTTCTGCTAGCTTGAACTGTTCAAGATAATTTTTGGGCACCTTCTTCTTGCCTTCGAGTAAAACTGCCTTCACTACCTGCTCCACCGTCTTCCATTTTCGCAATAACGTGCATGCTGTTTTCAACCCAATACCTGGGATGCTTGGGAGGTAATCACATCCGCTCAAAATAGCCATTGCCCTGAACTGTGTATCCGACCATCCAACGAGAGAGATATCAGAGCCGGGACTACAGACCGACCCAAAGTCTTTGCGTGAGATAGAAACGACGGTGTTAGCGACAGCATCCAGTTTAAAGAGAGTGTTGCGGCAACCAAACACTAAGAGGTCAGAGTCTTCTGTGAGGATTCCGTCGATGAGTCCTACACGCTCAAGGTATGCTAGTTGAGCATCAGCTTCATAAGGCGCGACGACATAAGAAACCGATTCTGCAAGCAATGCCTAAATGAACGTTAGTGCATCAAGATGTTTGCTGTCGCGAGAGACGCGTAACTGACCTTTATGAATTGAAAAGCCATCTGGGGCGTCACATCCACACACTTGAGGTAGCATTCGCGTGCTTGGCTATGCTTCCCTTGAGCAGCTAACGCGTTCCCGCGTGCAAGACTCTCATCACGTCGCTGTTTGCGATCATCCTCAGTCTTCTTTTTAGCTGGAAGAGGACCGCCGTCGAATACAATGTAAGGCTCAATATTGTGGTGTCGCAGGAGACGCACTCGATGCATGGCATAGTCGACATATCTATAGTTCTGTTAACGTCGTTGTTACACATAGTCTGTCACATAAGTGATAAGTGGATAAAAAGCTCACCTGTGGGTTTCTTTTCCTGTTGCCAACTCAAAGGCACATGTATGGATTCCCCTATGCAGCCATACATACGCGTCAACTCCGATAGTCTGGCCAGCAAATTCAGACAAGTGCTTCGTAACATGGATAGATTTGAGTAACGGCAGTAGACCGCTTATGCCCATGATTATCAAAAGAGGCTAGTACTATAGAGTCTTCTGTGAGATTTAAATTTTAGACAGAGAGAAAACTAGAAATACTTCTGAAAATAATATTCAACGCGCTGGTTCGAAACAACGCGTTACCAGCTTGAACGCGTCTCGTCACATATGTGACAATCACGCTTCCTTTAATGAAGTGGGAAGTGGCGAGCGCCTGAAAATCGTATGTTTAAAAGCTGGAGATGTGATATAGTGTTGGGAAACAAGAATACAGTGAGCTGTGAAAGGCGATGGGGAAAGCCAGAATATGTTGCAAATTACATGTATGTGTAATTAATAGCTATTGGAAATAAAGATAAGATCTGATAAGATGGTAGAGTATATATAGTGAGATACTTATGATTATAAACAAAAAAAGGTAAACTCACTCATAACTCATACTATCAACGTATACAGTGCTAGCACAAGCCAGATCCTGGCAGCTCTGCGACAATGCCAACCCTACAGCTATACTGAAGTCTCTCAACTATTCAACGTTCTGATGATCAGGTTTTGACATTTTACTCAGGGTCGGGCAATGGTTTCCCTGTGAAGCCGAGTGGGAACAATCATGTGTCTGTTTGACAACCAGACAACCATGACGTTTTGACTTTCTTTTGCCTCCGAAAAGGGCTACTTATTCTGTTCTGAGAACCACCAGCTTCTCTATCGCTGGCATATCAGAGGACTTGTGGCGAGTCCATGTACGAACACTGTCGGGAGGACTAATGAAATCCCTACTTGTGAATGTAATCCGTCTAAGAAGTCATGCGTAACCTACGAGCTCAAATGGTGCGGCCGGCCCATCAATGCAGGGTCCCAATCAGAGTTTGGTTCACAAACTGAGATAGAAGCCTTTTAAAAGCCCCACAAGATGAACTATCGTCCAGCCATTCTAAGCAAACGCCCCTTCCCGTTGACACCAAAGGCACTCAAACCCTGGTGGACTCAAACACGTCGACGTGGCCGCGCTTTGTTTAGATAATTGATTCTTCCGAACATCGCTCTACGTTCTTCATGGCTCCTTCCTTGCTTCACCTTCTCGCTGGATTCGTTGCTGCTCTGATAGCAAAAACCATTCTGCAGAAATGGCTGGCAATCAAGTCGATACAGAAACAACTTGAGTAAGGATTTTTAATGTCCTTCTGGTCGCGTCCTCTAAAGAAACGATATCTCAGAGTCTGCCCCGGAGGGTCCCCTCTCTGGCTACACCCGTTCAGAACCCTTGCACTCATCATGGGCCCAGTTTTCCCTCTACAAGGCCACATCGGATACTATTACGCCGCGTTTTCGCGTAAGTCCATTCAAGTTGCCACTGGAGCGATCGAGTTCATCTTCCATACCTCAGTTTTTGCAAAGTACGGAAGTACCTGTATCTCTTCTTTTGTTTTCTGGGGAGCCATACCGACGTTCTGGTTTTGTGATGCCGATGCTATCAAGTCTATACAGACTAGACGTGCTATTTTCCCAAAGGACGTAGAAGCAGTGAGTGGTGACACGTATTTCCCAAACATAGGCTCACTAGGATCTAAAAAACCACCAGTACGAGACGATAAATATATACGGCCCCAATCTTATAGGTTCAGAAGGCATGGATTGGAAGCGTCACAGAGCTGTAGCTAACTCAGCTTTCAATGAAGTGAGAAGCGTATTTGGTGCGAGGTTATCAGCCTAATCCTCCCATGATTGTTGCAGAACAATAACTCATTTGTGTGGACCGAGACGATCCGGGTTGTCCATGAATGGTTTGCGGAGATTGACCGAGCGAACGTTGCATCCGACCGTGAAGCATCCGTAGATCTCCTGAAGGATCTTACACAGGTAATATATCTTATTTCATTTTGCTCCAAGTACCTCAAGATAGACCAGGTTACATTACTGGTGATCGCTTCTGCCGGGTTTGGCCGTCGTACATCTTTTAAGGACGATCTGAATACCAAACCTCCTCCAGGTCACAAGCTCGCCTTCAGACCTGCCGTTACTCTCACTCTTCGTCATGTAATAACCAAAGCTGTGACTCCAAAATGGCTATACAACCTCTCAGACCGCATACATATACCTTTTATCACTCCTGCTCTCAATCAGTGCCGTGACTCGTTTCAAGCTCTGGCTCTTCATATGTCAGAAGTCGTCTCCTCGGCTCGGGATTGGATTGCGAGTGGAAAATCCACGGCTATGGATGCCGCTCTTCTTTGCAACCTCGTGGAGGCAAATATAACACACAAGGAAGGCGGAGGCAGTGGTAGGCATCTTAGCGATGACGAGCTGTTATCAAACACATTCGTGAGTGCGGTTCCTATACGAGTTGCGGATATGAATAACGAAGGCTTGGAGCTAGACCTTCCTTCTTGCTGGGCATGGTATGTTTGACAGATGTAACAAAACTCACAATATTTATAAGGCGTACAGAGACATCTGCGCACACTCTTTGCTTCTCAATCGTTCTTCTTGCCCTTTTCCCCGAGCTTCAACAACGAGTTTATGAAGAGGCCTGTGACTTGTGGCCTAGTGGAATTCCATCACCTAGTTCTCCAACTGTAGGTTCATATACCCACCCAATCTTCTGAGATGTTGACCTCTCAATCAGCCCTACAAAGATTCGATGGCAAACCTGGTAAAACAATAAACGACTATGATAAACTGTAGCATCAAACTAACGGAGCTCCACGTCCTCAATAGGAATACACGAAGGCTGTTTTCCACGAAACGCTTCGACTTTTCCCCCCAGTAGCTCGCCTAGCAAAAAACGTTGTGGCCGATACAACGGTCAACGCACGTCGATTCCATTCTACACCAGAGGGCAAAATTTCGAACGTGGAGACATACGAAGTCCCCGTCCAAGCTGGAAGTATTGTCATTATTGATATATTAGGTCTACATAACAATCGTACGCCGTTCACGTTATGATTCATCTGCTTATAGCATAAACTTATTGTTATTCAGCAATTCATTGGGGCGATGACGCAGCAGAGTTCAAACCAGAGCGATTTATTGATACAGACACATACCGCTGGCCGCGTGATGCTTGTAGGTCCAGTACCACTCATCTCACCAATACCGCTAAACACTTTTTCGCATTTTGATAGTCAACGCGTTTGCAGCCGGGCCACGCGTCTGCATCGGTCAACGTTTTTCAACCACAGAAAGTACCTGTATCCTTGCACACATCGTGCGTAAGTACGAGATACATGTTCCGGACCAGTTCAGAGAAAAGCCATGGACGGAACAAAAGAAGATTATGCTTGGGTGGACGCCTGGGATTACTATTATACCAACAAACGCACGTGTGACGCTGCGTCGCCGATCTTGAACATCAGTGTTTGGTACGTGTTCTGAATATACCCGGATGGTTCTCTAGGTTTCGACCCCCCCGCCTAAGAGGATATGTATGATCTTACTATCATCACCACCTGTGTCTTGAACAGGAGGGAGTGAATCCTCTCATGCCACTATGCGTAAGAGTCGCCAAGATACTTCATGAAATCCTCCCCACCTCCCCAATTCTCGTAAATGTATAGGGCACACAACCTCTTCCTATGCTAGCACTACTCTATTTGTTGTCAAAACCATTCATCCCCTCTCATCAGCTCACCCTTTGCTATACCAATGTCTATCAACGTTGGTGCTCCTTTCAGGAGAATAAGAAATCTCAGCATTTCACTATCCTTCTCTGGCCAGATAAGGGCTGTTGGTCGGGCAGACACTGCATCCGGTAAAACCCAGATTATGCGAGAACGGTATGCATTGTCGTTTTCGTGAACCAGCTTATGCCTGAGATATACAACCCCTTCTGACTGCCATAACCCCAGCACATGCGGTGAATAGACATAGTAACTGTAGAATGTTATTGATGACGGATGTCTGATCTTCATTGGTAGCGGCGTCTCCCCAGCCGGATTGCCTGAAAGTTGGTGAAGTTTATCGTCCCAGTCCCAGTAATATAGTCCACAGTCGGAAAATCCATATACAACGTCTTTGGTTGATTATAAACTACTTCTCGCTGAACGTCACATTTAAGAAAGACGTACTGGAGTCAGTTTGAGTTTGAATTGCAAGACGACGATCTTCCAATCTCATGACGCAGCCATTGGCTGCTAGCAAGTTCTGATCGTGGTTGCTAAAAAAAACAGCGCGGTATAGTTGCTTGTCAAAGGTGAACTCGGTTAGTGATACGTGGTCCTCGCGAGATGTCAAACACATAAAGTGTCCATTGAACTCCGTCCATACAGAGACACGCAAAGAGTGTTTCGTTCATGCTGAATGCAGCATGTGCCATCTCGCCAGATAACTGTAGTTCACACGCGCCGAATCCATTGGGTATCGTGCAGGCGTCAATAATTGTGCTGTCTGTGGCGAGATAGCTGCCATCTGGACTTGACTCAAACACTCGAACAGACGTAATAAGCCCAGGCTCTTCGATATCGGAAAGGACTTCTAGCTGCGTTGATCTGAGTGACCATTTCTTGACAGCCAGGGTACCGCTGCACACATTTAGTATGACAAAGAGGTAAGGAACCCATTAACTTTACCTGCGTTTGATGGACCACATAACCAGTTCTGAGGAAGAACTTTTCCGTGTCAGCACCCAGCTGTTCCAGAAATCTTCTTGTCCATGTAACGACCATTCAGAGTTCAGGGGCCACTTTGTGATAGTCCCGTTTTCTTCAACAATGAGCACGTTCTCAGTCAAGTCCTCCGATATTGCTGCTACTAGATCAAAAACGAACGTGGAACCTTTGAAAATATAAATCATGTCTGAGTGATCGCGATAGGTTCCGTCTTCGTTTTGCACAAGTGTCCAAACTCCCAATTGCCAGTCTACTGGGTAGGTATCCCTGTCAATAGACACCAAAATCTTTTGTTCGTCTCTTGTGAAGACTACGTGATGTGTTTCAGCCTCGGCGCGTCCGCCAAAAGACATGTCAACTCGTTTATTCTCGTTGACCAGGTGACAGAATAGCCCATATATCTGACCTTCTTCCTCGCGCATAACGACCTTACTGCCTGTATCGCTAAAGCCCCATAGCGCCACAATTCTTGATGAGTAACTAAACTCATGCCTGCAGACAGGCGTGCCATCCATGGTAAAGACCTCGAGTGTATTATTTCTGACCCTCACGACGTGTTTACCCTGTCCACTGAATCGGGTATTGGAGACACGAGATAGAGAGTCCGGATCGTAGATGATGCTAGGTCGGTTGACACATTCCTTTGTTCTGAGGTTGAAAACCCCGCCCGGTGTAATTATTGTATTGTTTGTGCCGAATGAAACAATGCTACCCGCGTACATGCCAAATGCAGCTTCACTGCCCGAAAATATGCCCCGTTCATCAGTAGTATAGTCGCTAAAGATAAGAGTTGCCCAGTTGTCTATGCCGGAGGTCCTGTTCAGGTTGTCAATGTTCCAGCAGGCCGTAAAGTATGCATAATGCAGACCCGTTTGATACAAATATGTAATGGCGATGAAGTCGGTCTCTGGGCTGACGGCTGCAGAATGAACAAAAACGGGCTCTTCAAGTGTCCTCCCAGGTAGGGCCAGTAGCGGCCGCAAGCGTACACCCGTCCTCATCGCTTGACACTTGGCTACGGGTCCATCGGATCCAGTGGCGGAAAAAAGGTTGTCTGTAGTAGAGTCGTAGTGTATCCAGCGCCGCAGATCATCGGTTTCTAATAGCGCGATACCCTCGTTGGTAACTTCAATGTTTGGCCTTAATGACTGGAGCTGCGAAGGACAGAGTCGGATCATTTGAGGGTACGATGTCAAAGTCACGGAAAATTCAAGAAGTGTTTTCATCACTAGGTCCGACCAACGAAAGATATCGGCAAAGGTAAGGGTGTTGTCGACGGTCGTGATAGTAAAACGTTGGATGGTGTGCTGAGCAAATTCGATATATGTCAGACGGATTAGCTCCTCCAACCATATAGTGGAAGCAGAAGAATGTGTGAACGCAGAAAGAATTTGAGAAGCTGTTTTACTCCATCAATGTCCCCAGATGGCTGGGATTGTATTGCGTCTAGCGTGTAATCTGTCCAGTAAAGCGTTGCATAATCAAACAAGGAATAACGTCCCTTAAAGGCGTCTTGCTCTGGTGTTCGTGCCAAGTCCAGGCGCGCAGGAGGCTGAAGATACTCGTTGATGTGGGCAGAGGTAGATAGAATATACTTGATGCAGGTCTTTGCCATCTTCAACTCTGTAGACAGGATATCGACAAGAAACGGTTCGACAACCGCCGACATGTCTCCTGGAGCCCGTCCGAAGAGCTTAGAAGATCGGGTGGAGAGAAACTGTCTCGCAGACAGATGTATGATGCCAATCGTGTCACCTTCGGCCAAGCCAGTATATCTTATGAGGTCACCACAAGACCTGACAACATCTCTACGTGACCAAAGCAGCTCACCATCGTGGTCAAAAAAGTTATCGTTTCCTGACGAGTCGCCAGCATCGCCATTAATCGTCGCCTTTAGTGCTTCCTCCAACTCAGCAAACGTCATGGGACGCCTACTAGCCACGATCCATTGCAGAACAAGTCGACTGAAATTATGACTTGTCTCGTCATTAACTGAAAGCCGCCTGCATATGCGCGCATACATCCCGTCTAACCCCCTTGGCAGGCGTTCCAACAGTTTTCGTATCCCGGAGACTTGTAGTTGACACTCGACCTCCTTGCACATTAGGTATGCCCAAAGGAACATCCCTTGGTGATTATTGACATCGCTGAGTACCGTGATGATGCGGTCTCGTAGATTATGGTTTTTGGGAGTAGAATGTAAAATGAAAGGTGTGATGTCATTCTTGACATCGTTATGAGTGATTTCAAGTATTACGGGGAGAACCTGCTCAACGTGATTACGTCGGAATTCGTCTACGTGGTTGCCCGACTGACGTGCAGTAACAACTACGTGGATCTTATCTAACGCGGGATAGACCAACATCCGTAAGCTCCGCACCAGTTTCGTGGAATCCTTGCATTCGTCCATGGCATCGAGGACGAGTGTCATCGCACAGGCCAGTTGGGAGAGTTGGGAGTACTGGCAAAGCAAAGAATAAAGGATCTTCCAAAGAGGTTCAAAGTCTACGTGGTTCCTGCGAGAGATATCATGCAGGTCAGATTCCAGAATCCTGATGAGGGGATGGCTGGAGGATAGTAAAATGGCATATAGTTGGTCAAGGAGCGAGCGCGTAGCGGCTAGAGCTGTATTCTTACTATCGTCTGTCTCCTTAAAGTAATGATAGAGGATGATGTGTTCCGCAGGATGGGATTGTGCTTCATTGATCAGCCATGCACTTAGAATCGTTTTACCTATTCCAGCAGTCCCATAGATCACAAGCAAGGAACTTATCCGGCCCTCCAGCCAGTCCCGGTATTCCTGTTTGTCCCGAAGCCAATCGCAGGTACCGTCGTGACGATGTTCGTTCGCTGCACTGAGATCATGCTCATAGTGAGGCGCGTCTATCCATTTTGAGAGTTCCTTCTGAAGACGTCGCACGCGGTCAACTTTATCATTAATATGATGCTGGGTGGCCGCAACTTCATGCAGTCTTGTTTTCTGCATGGTGATATCTGCCTTCAACTTTATAAATTGCTCAACCAGCCTGCTTGACGAAGCAAGCCAAGTCTTCAGGCGAGCAACTGTACCTGTAGTATGGATTTCAGCTCCAATGGCTACAAACAAGAGTTGGCAGTCGCGCCTCACTTTTCCTTATCTTGCTTCTATAATATTCCATTGCTTGTGCCCAAAATTTGAGGATGGCAACATAGACTGCTGCAATCACGGAAACCACCATATCTGACTCATCAAACGTGTCCTCAACCACCCTAAGGTACCTAACCTCATCGGCCACCCCCAAAAAGAACCCTAGCACCTCCTCCAGTATATTGTTGATGTTTTTCGCCATCTATTGAGTGTGTCTCGGTACTCGAATTTTGTATCAAACGATTGTAAACGACATACCTCGAATATGAATGATATGCTCCCCCAAATTAGATCTCCCCCCATTGGGGGCAGTTTGCAGACTCCCTGCAAGACACTCTCAAACGGCCCAAGGTCAGATGCCAACTTGCTAACCCTGCTCCCTAAGGTGGATACGGCCTCTGTTTCCAATTCCTTACATATCCTTTGTGCTTCTGCTACGAGGTGACGTAAACTCGAAACCTCTGTAAATCGTTTGAATTCTTTGGCGGTCATCTGTTCCTTGTATCTTGCTCTTGCATGCTCGAATGCACATTTGGCTCCTCCTGCGCTCATGGAACTGGACATGTCAAGGAGACAATCGAAGCGTGAGAAACCGATCATGTCAGAAGAAGTCAAGCGCTTAAGCCTAAGTTTGCCCTATGCGCTATGAGTACATTTAACTAGAGCGCGACCATTCTCAGTTTCCTTATTCTCTTAAGTAGCTGCTACGCGACAGCAAGACATGCCTGTAGCCGTAATGCCCTCTTATCAACATGCTATGTGCTGTTAGCAAAATCCTGTCTCACGATCAACATCCATTTCAACCTCTGCATGTAAGGCTTTACCACATGGACAATAGTTCAAAAGTGGTTGTTCGAACCCTGGGGGAGGGAAAGATAGAGTACAGAAAAAGGCATGGTTATAGAAGCAGTTCTCCTGCGTAGATTAGGGAGTGTGACCGGAGAGACGGTGGCGGATATGTTGTGTATATTCTGATGCCAAGAAGAGCTTAGTGACTGAACCGTAAACAAAATCCATACCAAAACCTCCTTGATACCTGATGTTAGTCCCGTCTAAAACAACCCCGTTATTTTCCAGCCTGTGGCGACACAGATATTGGGCTACTCGAGAAGATACCAGGAATCTCCGGACGTGTGACCGCTACAGAACGTACGTCCCCAATACACCTGAGATTAAACAATAAGGATTAGTCCAAAAACGATAGCAGGCAGTCCACTTGCAGTTTGATCGCACACATCCATTCAGGCTCCAACGTTGGGACAGCTTTACCAGGGTGGAGCCGATGAGGTGTATGCGATAGATAAGGTGAGCGCTCTGGATCCATTGATGTCAACATGTACATGGTCGTTGGTGGATCATCCCATTTCATGGATGTATCGTAATGGGAAATATCGAAGTGCAGCTTATGCTCGACGGAAGTTACTATATCCATCGTTGTCATTAGGAAGTCTGAACATTATTACACTTTGATGGCTCACTGATACGAAGGTCTTGTATAGATAGATTGAATTCCTCAGCAAGGAATTCGCCCGAACGTAAAAGATATCGCCAGGCATCGTCCTCTAAGACTTCGGATGTGTGGGTAATCAACCCAGTGAGTCGAGTATTGGGGGATATATCGACTTTCCAGCTACTCTCATTCAATATTCCGAATGACGACGCTTCGAACAAGCAGCACACTCACCAGGCTTGCCGATGTGGCGAGTCAAGAAACGGTAAATTTACAGGATGTTCTGGACCAGCCATCCAATGTACTCCGGTTGCCTTCCCTTCATCAAGGTAGACGCCCAGTTCGTCCTTGACAATATTTCCTAGCTTCACAAAAGACTCTATTCCACAATCCCTGGGAATATAACCGAAATCCCAGGCTTCCATCTCTTCAGCCTTTGTAGAAATGTAGTAGCCCTTCCAGTTTGGCTCCGGCCTGTTGTGGTGAGGAACCTCGTCACAAGTGCACTCTTCACTGAAACGTGTTGGTGGCATGTACACGTTATTGAATGTTCGGCTGTCGCTGGACATACCGGGGTGCGTCCATATAAGTTGGTGAACAGGTAGCAATAATTCGTGAGTAAGATTGACATCTTCCTCATCCCCACAAATGCCTTGGCGTGATGTACGCGGAAGCATCTGCAGAACCCAACTCATTGATGACAAAATTCAACAGGTGAGTGTGGCAATACTCACGCCCAAGCATAGCGCACGAATGGTTTCGAGTAATCCGTGATTACGAAATGTTGCGACATGCCCTTCAGACAATACGGGTAGGCTGATCAAAACGGAGTTGGGTTCCGCGATACCAATTGACACGTTCTGTTGCGAGAGTCAGTTGAATCAGGTTGGCAAACTAGATATACAAAAAAAGAAGAGCAGGCGTACGTCTAAGAAATCCTGGACGCTACCTGGTGAAAGTTCAAGAGATTTCTGGAGATAAACGGCTGCATCCTACAAGCTAATTATACCAAAAGTGTAGGCCGTTACAAAAAAAATTCTACCTGAAGCTGATGAAACTGGGTACTGTAAGTTGGAGTAAAACTGGTGGCGATATTGATGGATAACATCGAACTCACGAAGTGTAGAACGAGATCTGAACATTCCTCCAACGATGACAAACGTAGACAATCTAAGATTGCGGCTTGTGGGGAACGTAGAGTGTCTGTCATAGTTTGAATTGAAAATATTGGTCGAGGACGAGGGCAAACCACATACTATGTGCCAACAGAATAAACGGTACGGGTGAGTTTTTCAAAGACGTTGCTAGTAATTGTGGAAATTGTGGATGACTATGCGACCAGGAAGGTTAGGGGACGAGAGTGAAAAGAAAAACAGAAGCCCACTATAATCGTCGCAAAAGTGCTACATCCCTAAGCCATTGCTAAGATTTATATAATTCAGAATGTGCTCATGAGGAGCGGAGGGATCAGATGGTCACCTTACGGTAAACGACTCCAGCCCTCTCATATCGTTTCAGTAGTGATAATTGCCCCTTTTTCGCATCTGCCGCTGATAGCCCGTCCCACCATCCTAAACCGTTTATGGTAAGATCTGGAGAACGCCTAGAAATATCAGATAGCCTATACTGCCGAAACTGGTTCGTCTAAAAAAATTTTCAATCAGGTTCCGGGACTGAGAAGAATAACAGCTTACATGTCGACCCGAGCTTTTCTCTGTTTCGGGTGCCATGTATCTCTGGAACCCGAAGTCGGGAAATTCTCGAAAGGATAGGCAGATATCACGGTCAAGCGGTTCTTGTATCTGCGTCCTACGGAAATTTTCTGAGAAAACAAACAACGAATTTAATAGCGTGTTCGACACTAAATTGACTTCAAAAAAGACCTTGGCCATGACTCTCTGAAGTATCACCCAGAGCGTTGCCTTCAAATATCTTGTTTCGACGAGATATAGTGTGATGAATATCAATCAAAGTCGACAGCTTTACCATGTCCCTTCTTAGCTATCATCGAGTTAGCGTTTGCGGGAAATGTCAAGACTTACCTGGAAACTTTGGCTTGCATCACTTAAGAGCATGTTGAACTCGGCCAAAGCGTCTTCGATTGTCCCCTTTTTTGCCAACCGCATGCGCCAACTCATATCCATCTGAAGTTTCATGTAGTTGTGTATGCTACGAAGGGTTCTGGGTAAAATAAGAATCATATCCATGTCGCATAGTCGTGACAACAGTGACGTACTCGCAAAACTTTTCCAAATTCTTGATTAATGACGGCGGCGCAGATGCCCATTTGCCGTTCATTTGTGCGTCGACATCTATTAAGATATTTGCGCAACGTCGGGCCAGCCGTGCGCACACCTCTTGATTAATCTAAGGCATCAAATGTTTTTTGATGCCTTGCGCTGATAATACTAATAACTTACCTTGACTTTCTGAAAGGAATGTACCAATGGAAAGTTAGTAAAGACATCTGCTCGAACTCCAGAGTCCTGATTTACCTGAATTGTTTCCAATATGAGTAGGACGACAGAAGCAGCGGCAGCAGCGGGTGGGCATGCAGACATATTACTAATATCTCGGGCGATAGTCACTGCTGTGACCCCAAACTGTAAGAGGTCGTCAGAATGGGACTTCAGGCTCGTATTCAAGTTTAATTTCCGAGGCATTGTGACCGCTGGTTTCGTGATGAAGAAAAGAACGTGTAGACAAGGCAAGGAAAGTTGAGCTTGAGAAAAGTGGATGGATCATATGGGTGATTGGTCAGTAAGATATCAGGCATCAAGATCCTGTCATGCTCTGTCGTCTATTAGACAGTGATCTACATGTCAATTTAGAGCTATAGGATCAAAAACAAAGACCCATTTATCCTCAAAGGTGCGTACGTTCCCCAGGTCAAACGTAGGCAATTTCCGTACTCCCAGCGCTTACGAGCTGTGGAAATGATCAGACTTTTCTTACTATGCGTAAGGCCGGGCGAACAGCGTTACAAACTTCCATATAAGCGGTATCGTTCACCTTGTACCATCAAAAAATTCTGGCAGCGGCGACGTAAGTTGAGCCAATACTCTCGACAGCTATCTGACGTGCAGCGGGGTAAAACGCAATTTTAATTTACAGAGCATACGGTGTTGCGCGATGAGTTATATTGCGAGGTCATCCAAGGTTGTCTTGCTATCGTATCCACCATTAATAAAGTTAACACGCATATAATGAGGTAGGAGAACATGCCCGTTTTGTTTAATTACGACTTGTACGATACCGATGTCTGACAGACATTGATTTCGTGAGGTATAGACTTGGACAACTTGGATAAAAAAGACGAGAAGAGCTTTGTTAGTCACGAAGTGATTTGATGCTCTACATTACAAAGCTCTAATCAAACACAAAAGATATGCTTGGAAAAAATAAAGCTCAGTCGAGTGAGCAGACGGAAAAAATTGGCACAGCAGACAAAGAGTAGTCTGAATCGAGTTTCAGTATCCAGTTGGATAACGAGCTGCGAAGTGAACTAAAGGATGGCACGTGTATAACTTGAGCTTCTAACATTAACCACTCTCCGTGCATGCGAAACCCTGGGCTGCCTTCTGGCTTGCCTTGCGTAGCATAGGTCGCTTTCATGCACGCGATGTGCGAAAACTGCAGCCTGAGAAAGGCAAATGGAGCTATCCGAAGTGAATCACCTGGATGCATTGCGGAACTGGCAAAGTTCGCTACTCGTGCATAGACGAGAAAACATACACAATGTGTAGTTCACCACCTGTAGAGGTGGGTACACCTCATTGAATCAATGAGGGGGAACCAGACACATACCCAGGGTAGATGGACGAAAAGCCCAAGTCGCAGAACCGTGCTAAGGCATTACGCCCTAGCGTTAAGTTCTGGGCGTGCAAGCACACGTGCATGTCGAAAGAGCAGGCTAGAAGCAAAAGCATTGGAATGTGCCACCCAATCCTCGCGACGAGTTTCAAACCCCACAGATAAGCGGTCCTCCCTCAGCCCGAAGGTCGAGATCGTAAGACGGATGCGAAGAAGAGGGTGGATTTCTGGTACGCCGCTTGGCAGATTACTGCCAGGTCCAGCTAGAACCAATCTAGGAGGATTTAAATACTCAGACCTTGGCCCGTTCGCGAATATAGGCCAAAAGCCCTGTGTGTAGCGAACATCGCAGCCTTGAGCCTGCTGTGGTTGGAGATCAAGACGTGTGGGAAATAATTAAAATTTTAACCTCACATCCCGGAACAAGCCGACCACAGCCGAGGATAGTCCGTTCAATTTCAACCGTTCAATTTCAAATAAACTGGATTTGGCTGGACAGCCATATATTTAATCTCTGAAATGTCGAAAACTCTCACCTCGCCTCTCCGACTCTTCATCAACCAAATATGCCTGCTAGCAAATCACTCAAGCTCAACACTGGCGCCGAAATGCCAACGCTTGGATTTGGTATACAACTTACTCGCACACATACTGTGTAGAGCTCACAAAAATATCTTTAGGAACCTGGAAATCACGCCCTGGGGCCGTCGAGCTTGCCGTAGAATTTGCGCTCAAGCACGGCTACAGAAGCGTTGACACCGCTGCTGGATACGGGAACGAAACAGAAGTTGGCATTGGCATCAAAGCCTCTGGCGTCCCTCGTCAAAGCTTCTTTCTGACCACAAAGCTTGACAACCCGGACCACTCGAATGCTGCAGAAGCCCTCGAGAAATCTCTGAAAAATCTCGGAACAGATTATCTTGATCTCTGTACGTTGTAGATTCGCTTCTTTCTTTTCTGAAAGGCACCATCATTCACGATAGTATCTTCATCTAGGGCTCATGCATTGGCCCGCTCCAATGACTCCTGGATCCAAAGGTCCGGTTAGGACCGTGAGTGATTTCAGTAGGAATATGACAGCGGGAATGCTCATTATTGAACGTTCTTAGATTGACTGGCTCGATACCTGGAAATCCATGGAGAAGCTCCATAAAGCTCATCCCGATAAACTCAAAGCTATTGGTAGCTATATTTTACCTAAAACTAAAAGGTCATCAGAATTTCTGATTCTGAATGTAGGCGTCTCCAACTTCTCAGTTGAGTATCTCGAACGTCTCCTAGCCAATGCCGAAGTCGTACCCGCCGTCAACCAGATTGAGCTCCACCCGTGCGTACTACATAATCACCAGCACAGCTGATCAACTGATAATAATGGGAAATTTGTGACAAGTTCTTGCCCTCAACAGGATGTCGTAGATTTCTGCACCGCCAGGGGCATCATAGTCACCGCTTATTCTCCTCTAGGATCCGACAATTCTCCCTTGCTCGAGAATGAGATTGTTAAACGCATTGCTAAAAAGTATGGGGTTCAACCTGCCAATGTTTTGATATCGCTTCAAGCAAATAGACCCGGCGTGAACGGTCCGTTTTTCTTGAATTTATGGTGTAATCAATATCTGACCCGGATTCCATATCAGTTCTCTCTAAATCGGTGACGACCTCCCGTATTGCTGGTGTGTCATTTTGGTTTCCTCCTATGACTGAACAGTAGATGAATGGTGCATCCTAGATAACTTTACTGTCATCGATATCACCGATGATGAGATCAAAGAGCTCAACGAGATCGACAAGAAGCATCACTTCCGTGCATGCCACCCATCTTGGACCGGCTTTGGATCCCTCGGCTTCCCTGATTGCAAGGATGCTAAGGAATGGGACTAGATGCGTGTGGAAAGTGCCTATTTTACGTGAGATGAAGTGTGTTATTGTAACAATCTTATGTGTAGTGTATTGAATCTGTCTCTACCGAAGAAATGTCATACCATACTCACATGGCTTGCACCGTTCAATGCGACAACGAGCTGGTCGCAAGACTCCAAAGCTTCTGTACCTCGTGGAAAGTAATTTCATACTACTCATAGGGCATGCCATCCCGATTGTTCGTAAACGGCGTTTTGGTCAAATGTCATAGCTCTTTCATAGGCTGTCGAGTACAAAAATTTTAGATTAGGTCCGTTTTACACGCCGTTACGTCTGAACAATGTCATAGCTCATGTGCCCAAGCTAGATTTGAGAACGCCAGCATTGACGGCACCTCCTGCAACAGGTCGAGAAAGCCTATTCTGACCGTTCTTCACTACGAAATGAGCGGTCTGGAATGCGTCAAGATTTGCGAACGCTAGAGTACGCCGGTTTCAGTCAAATGAAACTGCGATCAAGGTGGGAAAGCGCACTGATGTTTCTCAGGCCGTAATAAGTTGCGTTCAGATTTTCAGAGTCGATGCTCAAAACGAAAAATCCCCGGAATGAGCCTTCACTCCATTGAAGATCTGCGTTGGCCCCAACGTAACGACGGGACTTTATGTCCGCGTCGGCGGGTGTGATGTCGGCTCCCAAAGAAGATCCCGAAGTCACTGCCGTTCCGGCAAATTCGACCCCTATTGCGCCTGCTCCAGTTACTGGGTTGTACCTGTGATGTGACAAAGTCAGATCATTTGCATAGGAGGTGAGCCAAAAAAATACACACGAAGTGTCGTTTGGATCTAAGACAATGTTTGGGGTGAGTGCATCACGCATCTCAAATGTATACAGGACTTACGAGCGAGGTCGGAGACCCAATTTGCGTGACTGTCTCCTGCCAGAATGACAGTGTTATCGATCCTATGCTGGTAAAGGTGATCTAATACACGGTTCCGATTGGCTCGATAGCCATCCCAAGAATCCTTGATGTAGTGTGAGTATAAGCGATCAAGCTCATCTGGTACAAACTTACCAGGCTAACTAGGAATATTCAGAAGTCAATTCAACTATAGTTAGTGGGTTGATTGATAGACGCACGGCTTCCGTCCTTGCTTATTTCAGTGAAAACGATCTGTTGTCTGTACTAGATAGTGAGTCAGAAGTCCTCGAGTCAAGGTTTAATCATACCCAATGACGCGCCAAACGGCTTTTCTGGCTTTGGATTCTGAGAGTGTATCATATAACCCTTTGCACAGCCGTCAATACACTAAGTTTGATTGAATAAGTAGATAATTCGCAAACATTTTTCCTGTGCTGCCCCCATCAAAGAGCGATCTTTGATGTCTTTGATACTATCGATAACTATTGGAGGCGTGCAGCGGTTGTAATATACTCAAAAGCTGATATGACGTACAAGCTAGTCCCAGTTCAGCTTGGCATCAGCGGTTTCAATATGAATGGAGGAGAGCCATACCTCTGTTGAAGGTAATCTAGAGACATAATAATTAGTGTCGTTCGGTAGTGGTCTTTCAATGCACGCGGCTTACGTCTGTAATATCCCTGTTATATTGACCTCAAAGTGATAGGTAAGCAAATGCAGAAGTCAAGAGAAGCAGAATGATAAGCTCACGAGTGTCTATCATAGACAAGTCGAGAAGGCGACCAATCTGGAAGTTTCTCCAGATGCGAAGCTTATCATCTGCAGTGACTTGACGTATCGGCATCCACTCGTGATAGGCTCTGACCGCTGCCAACTTTCGATCTGTGAAGCAAGCTCCAGACGGCGAGAAGGTGCAGCCCGCAGTCGAGTCATTCGAATTGCTCGATCCTGCCTTCCATGCGTTGTTTGCAACCTGGGATAGGATTGATTAAATTTGGACAATTGTAGGCACTACAAACAAATTTGGTGTACCTCATGATCATCCTGTGCGACCCGTTATATGTGATCAGAAATGTATGCAACATCAATCTATAAGTCATACCCTTTTGAAACGAAGGTTGTGAGTACATCATACAAGAAAGGGACTACGAGGAATAAAAATATTTACCAAACGGTAATCCAGGGTGCGTGCTGGTGAGCAAGCGAAAGGCTTGCATCAGTTCTGTATTGATTCAGACGTTGACGATAGTCGTGAATTGTGGCAAGCTCTCGACCTTGAACTACACGTCCAATCTTAGCTCTGGCCCTTTGGTAAGCTCCTGTTGACCTAGAGCTCCCGGGGTGCTTACCCGTTACCGGTTGTCTCATATATCTATGGAATATCAGATATCGCCCAAGTGAAACAGGTGCTTCTAGCATACGTAGTCTCCAAGGTGAACAAAGATATCAGCACTGGTGTTATGAGTTGCAACACCATAAGCATTGAACCACCCTGTATGTTGATAATGAGCGTTTGTAGTCTCGCGTGCTTCCGTCCGGCTCACCTGCCTGGAACTGAGAACATGAAAAGACCGCAATTGATAATGGTTTGCCGTTGTTCACTCGCTGTGCCGGAGCTAGTTTCAATTATAATGAGACGATGTAACCACAGCAAAAATTAATGTGCATTCACTGTTTGGGCTAGCCAGAGTCCTGGTATTGCCAATCGGACTGACTGTCGAAGGGTTGGTGCAGTCGGAAAATTGGAAAGAGTATTTCGTGTCGGGCCTTAACCGAGTAGCCTCAACCTTGACAGTCCAATCTACATCGTAACTCGTGAACGCAGTGCCCGAGTCAGCCGCTTTGCCAGATAGATCTGAAGAAGTTGTGATTTTGTAGGCAACGCATACGGGTACACTCTGATCTGGAAGTGCAGTAGATCCAGACGGTGAAACTGGGACTGCCCTCGTCCAAAGGAGCACAGATGTATCAAATGGGTCGCCCTAATGATCTATACTTAAGGAAAGATAATCAAGGTAGAGAGGTTCAAGAGACGAACACTCGCAACTGAAACGGGTGTGACTCAGGCTGTGTACAGATGACGTTGCAGATAGGGAGTAACGTACCGACATGCGTAAAGTTTATACCACCATTCCAAATGAAAGGGCTCTGTAGGCTTTAGGTGTGGACAAGTTCCCTAATGATTTTTAGGTTAAATACTTGCGTTACTAAAATCTCCTCCGTAGAAAGTTGGGTAGTGGTCGTCATCAAATTTAGTTGCATCTGCCGTTTGTCTGCGTACATGCGTTTGAAAACGCTTCTCGATACTTTTCGTGTTGTGGCCAAGCTGAGAGTCGAAATTAGCAGGCTGATAATATTTGAACAGGGCCAGTAACAGACATGCGGTTGATCAACAAATGGAGATCGATAGACTAGGTTCCTGTCCAGAAATTCAGTGGCATATGTCCCTACCACCAGGGCGAAAGCTAGTGTGAGTATCATCCTGTTCGTCCTTCACAAGTCGCAAAGAAAACCTCGGCTTCTTATAGGGACAGGAGAGAAGGTCACGTTCAAATCCAGCACTTAGTTCGCGGACCGTTGGTAGTTTGACAGACACCTCGAATCAGAAGAAGAAGATAGAGGGACCCATGTGCGCATAACTTCTAGAATAGAATAAAACCGAGTCCGACGCGGCAGAAACGCAATGTAGTTGGAGCCATGTTAATGTCTAGCGACTATGGCTTCCTAAGGTTCTATGCGCTATGTGTGAATGACAGAAGTTGGGTGTTGGTGTCGCCCACGTGTTGTAGACAGAACTTAAAGGCCAACATATATTTTCAAATGACACAACGCTCATTGGGTCCCACGAAACCTCCTGCGGCCGTAAGGTGCACCAGGTGGCGGCTGGCTTGTGACTAAACTCTATTCGAGGTTCATAGTATGTGGTAACAGGCGTTCGCCGTGTTCTCGTGGGTAGTAAACGTCTGAAAAGGCTCCACAGCGAACGCGGGCAGTTTTAGAAGGCGATTTGATAAGTAGTCTAGCAAACATGGCAGATAAAGTAGACAAGGCACACAAAGACTGGGATTTGGCGAGTCCTGATCATGATTGAGAGGCATGATTTATGCATGAACTTGATTGAACCTCAAGCGTATGCCAAACAACCCTTCTGACTCCCAGCCATGGTCAAGGACACCATCCATCAGTTGCCCATTTATCCTTCCACCCAGACGCGCAAATCTTTTTCACCTACCCAGCTTGCCACCTTAAATCAAGCAATTTCCTCGTCTCTCCTTCAAATTACAGCTCTACCTCCCTCGAAGCGCGACTCTGTCTCGGCCTTCGCATTTGTAACATCATATGCAAAAGATCGCGCTCTTCAGGACCTTGAAGGTCTGATATGGAAACCTACTGACCTGAGGAAAGAAGAACGTCTGATCCGAAAACAAGCATTGATCCTTACGGAGAGAATTGCGTCGACGGCTCCTGGTTTTGATATAAACAGTCTAATAGATCTCTCCATTGTTTATGCTCCTACGAATATTTCACGGGTGAAACTAGTGTTCGAGTCCGCCTTAAAGTCAAACCCAGGCCTTGTCCAGCTTGTAGCCACTGAGCTTGTTCCAGCTTTTCTACAACTCCTCAATCCTTCTCAAGGTCTCTACGCTATCCGTAAAGCATCACGCTGTGTAACCTCGTTCTTATACGCTTCGCCGCCTGAGATCGTACGCTGCTTTGCCCATAACAAAAGCTTCATCCTAGCTTTAGCCACGCTCTATGATCAAGGTCTAACATCCATCGCCCATTCCTATGGCGGACTTTCCGTGCTGAGGAACCAAAGTTCTGGTACAGTGGATGAATGGGAACCTATCTGGGTGCAAACAAAAGTTGATCTGATAGATTCGTTTCATGTCATCATAACCACCCTGCTAAATGATCTATCCGCCTCGTCGGGCGAATCCCTCGCAGCAGAATCAGAACGGGCTTTCGAAATCATCTTTGCGCTGCTCGAAATTCCATCCGTATCACCTAACACACCTTCCGAGACGTCAATGCCGTACCTCGACCGACCTCTTCTGACCGATTACCAAGAGTCGTATTCGCTTTCGGCAACCCTTGCCTCTGCACTTCATCATGCAGCCGAGAAAGATGCCCGCATTGACCTTCTAGAATCGTCACTCCAAGCCCTTGAGTCATCCTCTACCCAAGGCTCTTCCTCGAAATCGAAAGATGCTGGGGTGCTCAAGATACTTCTTCGCTCGTCAGGATTCCCTCCTGATATCAACAAACATGCAGGTGGAGTCCGAGATATTCCCGATAAGAACAAGGGGAAAGAAAAGGCCCCTCCTCCTACCTCCCATGTATTAGATATCGAAATCAAAACTACTCAAGTATTGGATATCCTACCAGATCACCCTCCAGATTATATACGGTCACTACTGGAGTATTACCTGTACGAAGGCAACCCAGAGAAAGTTATCGAAGCTTTGTTAGAAGGCACGGCACCTACGGCCGAAGAGCTGAGACCAACGCAAGCTCAAGCCCCCAGCGAGGAAACTGATGATGTGCTCGAATACGTAAAGGAAAGAAAGAATGTGTTCGACGACGATGCTATGGATCTCTCACGGGTTCGCATAGGCAAGACTAAGTGCGTCCCCATTTCCCTTTTACCACGACACCGTATATTGATGTCCAACGTTTGCTTAGGCAAGATGCATCCGCCTTGTTGAAGGATAGGGCTTTTGTTGAACACATGAAAGCTGATATACTGAGAAGAGCTGAAGAGATGGATAATGACGACGAAGACGAAGACGAAGACGGAGCTGAACTCCCACAACCATATAGCAGCGTTTCGAAGGACAAAGGTGTCATTCTTGCGTTTGACGATGATGATGCTCTGGTCACTCCAGTGAAGATCGAGGGAGATGGTGAGGGAAGTGACGAAGAAGATGAAGAAGGCGAGGTTGGAGAGCAATCGAAACCTCAAAATCCCGAAACCATTTTAGAGTTGGCATACCTTCGCGACCCAAAGCTGTTCGACAGAGACGCACAAACGCGAAGGAGCAAAGCAAGGGGCGATCTCAAAGCTCAAACTGGTTGGGGTGATGAGCAGATCGAAGGCTGGAAGATCATGTTGGAACGCAACGTAGGTTCACAGCCGATCTATCGTCTTCAGATTGCTCAACGTTTCCAAATCAAGCCACGAAAGGATAAGATATTGCAGAAACATGAGTTTGCGGGTAACAGGAATGTGCTTATGGGAATTAGCAGTTCGAGCAATAATCAGGCTGGCTCCGGTGGACGCAACGAAGGTAGTGGCAGTGGAAGTGATAGGGGAGCGGCCAGAGGACGTGGAGGCGGTGGCCGAGGCAGGGGCGGAGAACCTAATAGTGCGAAGGAAAGAGCTTGGAAAGATAAAAATAAAGCGAGTCGAGGAAATCATAATCGGAAGAGGGGACATGATAAAAAACTGGCACGAGCAGGGGCGGGCCCTTCGACTTAAGGCCCTGATCAACGCATCGCGTTGTTAGCTTATGCAGAACGAAGTACACGTATATCATATATGTCGAGGAAACAGAAGGGGTATAATGGGGGTAGTTATTCCTCTGAAAACATTGCAGTGTAGAACCGCGGATCGTGGATGAACTCGACGGCATCATTAGCAATACTAAGGTCTTGATTTCAATGAGCGCAATAGCTTCGATATCTGAGCAAAAAGGCGCACTAAAATCATTTCCAAGATTGATTACGATCATCATCTTTATCGTTGTTGCGTCTACGACTTTGCCGACGACCTCAATGTAAGGGTCGTTGATTATCGCGTCCTTGCTCATATCGTTGGTTTTTTTAGATACTCGCAGGTGTATTGAACAGAGATCGTACCCGCAAAATCTGGATTGTCACCTGTCCACCATCGCTGGCCTGGACAGTGGCGAAATCTGCATTTTTCTGATACATGAAATGTCATTCCGATTTATAGCTTGGAGGATGACAAAAGCTTACCTGAATAATTTTACACGTCAGCCTAACGATCTTTCCGGTGTAATTAGGTAGACGGGCAGAGTTTACACGCGTTGAGAACTCGGACATGATAGTAGAACGCGACGTTCACGTTTTCACGTTTATTAATTTAGACACGAGGCGCTTGCCACGTGACATCAAAGTATGAAATGTAAATGAAACAGAAACAGATGCTACAAGCCAGAATCATTCATCTACCAAAACTTCCCAAAAACACTACCTCGTGCCGAATGCCCCAAGAATAATCCGACCCCTTCCTGAATAGCTACGCTAACCGGTCTCATTGGTGCAGAGTCAAAGACATGAGGGCATGGCTGCAGGAGCGGTTTCGTTGTAAGCCGTGGATTCTCCAATTCCCGTTCGTACATTGAGGGTTGGCATGGTGAGTCGCCGAGATTATCGTATGTGGGTGGATCAAAGGTGTTTCTGGCAACCACAAGCCGACTCAAAACCTGTTGGTAGAATCGTATCTCGCCATCTAGATGCTCCTTTGTCAGTGTACTAAAGTCCTCTATCTTCTGGGCGTGATAGATATCCATCTCTGCCATGGTGCTATTTAGCACCGTCTCGCAACGTGCGGCCATCTCCTCGTTAACCTTCAAATATATGTCACGTCACGACCGAAATATTCAAACATACAAGAATGGAATAGAGCTCACGCGACCTCCTTGTGTAGCTTCTTGGTAACGAGCGAGCGTTGACTTGTGGGTCGTTACAATAGGCTTCTCAATATGTGAGCCAGGAGGTAAAGGTGCTAGGTTCAAAGGCATACTTCATATAGCGAAGATGGGTGAGCCATCCCTTTCAGAGCCTCGTGAGTTGCCAATTGTGTTCGCCTTGCCTAGGTGAACGTCAAGTAAGCAACATATGCGCATGCAAAATTGGACCGCAACTGACATGGTCATCATACAGATCAGCCACACTTTGTAAGGTCTCAGAAGTCTTTTGCATAGCCTTCGTAAGCTTTAGACAATCTTGCGACAAATGTATGTTTAATCTTCGGGATCCACAAGGTTTTGGGTACCATACCTTGACAACTGTCACGCCAACACCAAGCGCCTTCGCTATTGAGAAGGCCTTTGCTCTTGACATCATACATATCGTCTCCATTATTTGCCCCTGCCGTAGGACTAGAAGCAACAGGTTTCGAGGTGATCAAAGAAAGAAGCGAATACCCTAGTAGTCGTTCCGCTTTGGACATTTCTTGACACGGCTTGAACTCGGTTAAAATATTCAAGTGCAACAGTGACTCACCAACTCTTGATTCACGAACCCGCCCAAAAATGTTACGAAGACGTTGAACCCCGTTGCCCACGCCTCTTGTGTGGACCTCAAATCTGCCGACAGCTTCCGCCGCGTCCTCCCTGTCAACATTGAACGCAGGATGGAAAACGCGTGCGTAGAACATTGGGCCAGCAGCAGGCATAGCAAGATATTGAGGTATCGACCGTTTCCACTCCTAAGTATGCCCGCCGTTCTTCAGATAAGGGTGGTGTCACAATTGCAATAAAGCTGCTCACGGCGTCACTCTCGCATCCCAAAAAGAAAGTTACAATTTCTGCATATCTTGCAATAGGATGCCTGACAATCTTGCTGATGTATCGCTCTAGATCTCCCCGTCTTGCCTCGACGAAATCTTCGCTGAACCTACCGGCATATTGCTTCTCGGGTAAAGGGGGAAGCGCGATACCAGGAAGGCGTCGAGTTAGCGCTGTATGTAGGATAACGAAATGAGAGAATCTTCGAAAGACGGTTATCCGCGTTGGGGATGGGGGTGGCACCTCGAGTAAAGGTTCCTGTCCTGGCTCATCATTCTCTTGATCCTCCTGAGCCCCTTCAACAGCTGAAGGTTGAAATAGCGACGTCACGCAGTATATCGTGTAAGCACCTGAAAGAATTTCTGTTCTCTTTGAGGGCGAATGCACAAGAACGCGAAATGGAGGTATTTTCTCTTTCCATGACGGGCCCGTTTCTACAAAATGACGATCGGCTTCACCGAGCCCGAGTCTATTAAGTCTATTGGTCTCCTCTTCATCAATCGTTACGCTAGTCGCGTCCCGATCATGGTAATAGGCAGGTGTTGAGGAAGACTCGACAACCATCTCAGCAGGGGCGCCTTTAAGGACAAACTCCTCTGCTCCGCTGGTCACAAAGCTCGAAAAGCGGTTCAAACTTTTACCGCCTAGTAAACTCCGACGAAAACTCGGAAGAGCACCTAGCCATTCACCAGTGTTCTGTGGTACAATGGGCTGAGGGGCGGACGTGGGTGATCCACCGCGAGGTGTTATGGACCCTGCAGAAGCGTCCCTCCGTCCATATGTCGGTGGTAGCTCTAGATCTGGTGCCGGTGTAAAATCAGAGGTATGCTAAACGCAGTTGTCAGCGGTTCCCGCAAGGCTTTAGATGAAAGAACGCGCCGTATAGTAACTCCTAGGTAGCAATCCAATCTCTCCACTAGAATTCTTGACCAGGCTCCAACCATCAGCTAAATCCTCCTTGACGACTTCAAGAGGGTCCCCTGCAGCGACAATAAGTTCTCTAAATTCTGCTTTTCCTTCAAAGTCATATAGTGCTCGGGCAGATTGGAGAGGCTCTCTGTCGTCGTGATCAGGTTCTTCGTCTGACAAGGATCCGCCACCTGATGATCCGAATGTCAAGTGTTCAGTCCATGCAGCAGAAGTATTGAGCCCAGAGTCAAATTCAGACGCGGGCCGTTGAAACAACGCGTTGGACGTCGCTGCGCTGCTGATTTTCGATATTCTAGGAAGGGTGGCCATCTAATGGTATATCTGCGTAGATCCCGAAGGTACAATTGACCACCTGAAAGCGACAAGAGAGCTGCTAAATGGTTACGTTCACTAGTGAACCAAGCAAGACCACCGAAGAAGAGAATGGCGCGTCGTCGTCATGGGCTTCGACTGCCAAAGTCGCTCAGAATGGGTTACCCGTGACTCTGTGGCTCTTACAGCAAATCTCATTTTATAAAACAACCGGCGATCCAGTATATTATGTTCTAGCTAGCTACTTGTAATATGCCTCGCTGCAAATATGCGGGGGTCGCGACCATTCGCATTAGATCTTTGCGTGCAACTGCTCGGTGATAATCACGTTATGTAATCAGAACATACATAAGATCATCCATGTGCTCAAGCTTTTCTCCCCAGCAGGACTGTTACAAAAATGCCAGCTAGAACAATAAAATCGGCACATTAGGAACAAGGGCTGATGAGAGCACCGCTTCTGCAGCAGATTTGGTTACCGACCTCTTATCTTACAGCAACTACAACTCAACATCTGAACCTTCTGTGACTTGTCGAGCAAGTCTGTAACTCAACTATCTATGCCAGTAGGTGATGATTACTTCGACGCATGCGACGCATATACTTGACAGGATGCTGACGTTAAAACGAAAAAATGGATTGACTAAGGAAGGAGCTTTGGCTTTGCTAGATCCAAAACGCAGTGGGAGGGGTTTGGAACTGACCAGTTCGGGATCCCGAAGGTACAATTGACCACCTGAAAGTGACAAGAGAGCTGCTAAATGGCTACGTTCACCAGTGAACCAAGCAAGACCCACCGAAGAAGAGAATGGCGCGTCGTCGTCATGGGCTTCGACTGCCAAAGTCGCTCAGAATGGATTACCCGTGACTCTGTGGCTCTTACAGCAAATCTCATTTCATAAAACAACCGGCGATCCAGTATATTATGTTCTAGCTAGCTACTTGTAATATGCCTCGCTGCAAATTTGCGGGAGTCGCGACCATTCGCCATTAGATCTTTGCGTGCAACTAACTCGGTGATAGTCACGTTATGTAATCAGAACATACATAAGATCATCCATGTGCTCAAGCTTTTCTCCCCAGCAGGACTGTTACAAAAATGCCAGCTAGAACAATAAAATCGGCACATTAGGAACAAGGGCTGATGAGAGCACCGCTTCTGCAGCAGATTTGGTTACCGACCTCTTATCTTACAGCAACTACAACTCAACATCTGAACCTTCTGTGACTTGTCGAGCAAGTCTGTAACTCAACTATCTATGCCAGTAGGTGATGATTACTTCGACGCATGCGACGCATATACTTGACAGGATGCTGACGTTAAAACGAAAAAATGGATTGACTAAGGAAGGAGCTTTGGCTTTGCTAGATCCAAAACGCAGTGGGAGGGGTTTGGAACTGACCAGTTCGACTGTCCGCTAATTATAATTCTAGTCGGATTCGATTCCTACCATCGGCAGTTTGGCTTGAGTCAGGTGCCTTCGTGAAAATTGCTAGATGTCATTGTGAGCTTATAACAATATTCCGTCGACGCACGAGTTCGGAAGTTAAAATGGGTAGAAGTCGAGGTCAATGTACAGTACAGTCTAACACAAATCTTGTGGTAATTTAGATTTCATGTGATTATCCCTGGTCACGTCAGAACAATCATATGGGGAGACTCCAACGTTGGGGTTGAAGGTGAGCGACCTTTACGGCAACAGTCGTGGGCAGTCGCATTAGGACGTGCGGTCAAGAATTTATAACAATCTACTCTTCAAGGAAGAAGTAGTTTCCAGCGCCTAAGTACGGAGGTCAGTAAATTACTCGGGTTGCATGAGCTGGGGCTACTTTTCTGCTCTCGGTCCTTGATGCTGTGTAGTTTGTTGACTCTCGGCCGGAAGTTGGTAGGATCACGTCTGAAGGTAATTTCTAGGGACGCTAAAAACCGGTTCATTCCAGAGAGCAGCGTCTGAGGACTGGACAAGGACATTTAAATCAAGCGGACAATCATATAAAAAAAATATTCACGGTGTAGCCGTTGCAGTGACTGCAGGTTGACCCTCAAAAACGATAACGCGATCTGCAAGGTATGTAGCCATAATAAAATCGTGCTCGATTACAAAAGCCGTTTTCTTGGCGTGTAGGATAAACCTGGGTTGGTTCAGATCAGATGGGAAGATAAGGCTTAGGCTCTGGCACAGCTTACCGTTTGATGACCTTACTGGCGATGATACGTTGCTCGGAGTCTAAAAAGCTACAAAGAGTCGACAAGAGTATTCAGAAGTGTAAGCTGTGCACGTACCTGCTGGGTTCGTCGAGCAAGTACACGGCAACATTGGGTTTGCCTAAGGATACCGTCAACTGAGTAAAGTAGACGCCTTGGCTGGGACATACCAAGTGCCAGGACAATGGCGACCCGTTGAAGCTCTCCACCGGAGAGCGTCTTGACATCCTGATCCATGATGTTTTCCAGGCTCATGGGCTTGAGCACGTCAGTCTGGAACTGAGGATGCATGAATGCTTGTTTGATCTGCTTCAGTAGTAGCATGCGGACGGTTCCCGGGAATTTTGGAGATATTGTTTGCGGCTTAAGTGATACTGCTAGCGTTTGCTTGTCTGTCTCATCATCAGGTGTGTCGCCAGCTAAGAGACGAACAAAGGTCGTCTTCCCCGTGCCATTCTCGCCGAGCATAACGATAATCTCTGAGTCTGTGAAACTGCCGGCCTCCACAGTAAGTTTGAAGCCGCCGAGTGTTTTGGTCATAGATGGGTAGGTGTAATGCCGTGTTTTGTCAACGATGACTTCTTCAGCAGTCTCGACCATCTTAAAGGACAAAGATTCTTCTCGGAATCGCAGGTTCTCGGTAGGAATGAAACCATCCAGGAAGATATTGATGCCTATAAACATAAGTCATAAGATTCCAGATTCCATTTTTATATACATTGCTCAGCAACAGACCTTCCCTGACGGAAGATGGCATGGTTACGACGCCATACATGGAGGGTTTGCCGTACAAACAGCAGATGAAATCTGACAAGTAATCAAGAACGGACAAGTCATGCTCAACCGCTACAACGTAGCAATCGGGTGTTAGAAGAGAGCGGATGACTTCTGCAGCTCGCAATCGTTGCTTGATATCCAGATAACTAGACGGCTCGTCAAACATGTAGCTGTCGAAGATAATTAGTTATCAACAAACAAGACCTTTGATCAGACGTACACATCTGCTTTTTGTATACACGACATTGCTATGGCGAACCGCTGAAGCTCGCCACCCGAAAGCTGGGAAACCTCTCGGTCTAACACATGGTTCAGTTCTAGTTCATCACATATGTGCTGCTTATTATCGCGTTCCAGCTTGGAGTCCAACATTTGTGTGACGTTCATCTGTCCCTTGATCGCACGGGGAATGTGGTCAACGTATTGTGGTTTTATTAGTGCTTTCAGGTTGTCTTCTAGCACCTTGGTGAAATAATTTTGGAGTTCGGAGCCGCGGAAGTACTTCAGAATTTCCTGCCAATCCGGTGGGTCCTAAGCCCACTGGTCACCTGGCGTTTTATGGATAGATATCACAGACATACGTCGTAGCGGCCAAGGTTTGGCTTGAGCTTTCCTGCAAGAATTTTCAAGGCAGTGCTCTTCCCGATACCGTTAGTTCCGACAAGCCCTAGTACCTGACCGGGTCTTGGAGTTGGAAGGCGATGAAGTTTGAAGGCGTTCGCGGTATATCGATGCGTAACCTGCGATTCTAGATTTGTCGGCAGGTTGATGATCGCGATCGCTTCAAAAGGGCATCTAGGTTCGATATCCGTGTGAAGCCAAAGTATGACAGATGAACAGGATCCCTTACTTCTTTACACAAATGCCACAACCGATACACAGGAATTCAGAGATGAAGGCTATCTTATCTGTGGATTTGACCTCAATACAGAGTTTTCCTAAGACCCTTATATTAGCACACGAATGATTCATTTTAGCCCTGTTATGAACCCATTTTTACGACAGGACACGACTACATGCTGACGGTGAGTTCATTTGGTATCGAAAGTTCCTGATCTGACGTACTTTCTTGCATTCCTGAGCACATCGCTTTGGCTTGCACCTATTTGAGTCTACGATAGCAATACGAGTTATTTTATCCGCCATATCTCCTGGGTGTTAAGATGGAACCAGATGGCGGCTGGATGTAAGTACAAAGTGGCCAAGTTACAAGTACTGACTCCTCCGGCTCCCAAAAACTTTTGAAAGATAGGGCGGCACATGTCATATCACGTGACGACTGCTCATGATCAATCGGGAAGAGGTTATTGGCTCACACTCACAACTTCCCCCAGGTCAATTGTCGAGTCCATCATGGCGAAGAAAGCGGCGGGCGCCGACAAGAAAGCATCGGATAGCAAGAACAAGGGAAAGGGTACGGATGCTAGTGGAAACAGTGCGAAGGTATGAATCCAGCCGTTCAATGATGGCCTCTCTGATTCACTATGGCTGGAAGCCCAAAGGAGCTTTGAAAGCTGCGACCGCCATTAATGTTCGCCATATTCTTTGTGAAAAGTATTCGAAAGCGACGGAAGCTCTGCAAAAAATACAGGTCTATCAGGCTTCTCCGTTATACGGACCTGTGGTAACCATATAACTCTTCCACAGGAGGGTCAATCTTTCAACAAAGTTGCCCAGGAATACTCTGAGGACAAAGCGAAGGGTGAGTATTTCCTTTTCATGTCTCTCGCACTCGATACTCATCACGTTCTGTCCAGCTGGGGGAAGTCTAGGATGGATGACAAGGGGGAGCATGGTGGGTTCGTTCCAAGATGCTGCATTTGCCCTTGAACCTTCGTCAGTGGACAAACCAATCATTTCTCCGCTTGTTAAAACAAACTTTGGCTACCATATAATTATGGTCGAAGGCCGACGATGACTTGACTAGTGATGGGCCAATAATATAATAATGTTATGTGAAGATCACCAACCCGGGCGTAAACATTAAGACGAGATACAGTAATACACGAATAATAGGTACATTTCATTACGAGTCCGCATAAACCTCCTGCGGGTCTAAAGTTGACATTTGAAGATAAGTGAGTGTGCAATTTGACTTCAGATGTATAAAGCCAAAGTACGGAAGTGGGGTCTTCAAGAATGTTCGAGTGAATTGTGGTAATGTGACGATGGAACGATAGGGTAAGGATTCTCTCTTGCTCGCATCGATGATATAATTGGGACCATCCGTCGGCCCGGATTTGACAGCGGCTCAGGCAGAGAGTACGGGTGATGATGCATCCTATGAGGCTGAGATGTCATCATAGGCTCGAATTGCGAGTAGTGGGAACCGGTATAAGGAGGGTAGTTATAATGTATTGGTGGTGGTTGTGCATAATTCGGATGTATCGGGTGAGAAGTATAAGTAACTGGTGGTCTACTGTTCGAGAGAGGATATGTGTGGCTGGAGCCAGGGTGAGTCCGGTCAGGGGACGCAGCACGCGAGATCGAATTAGAACTTGGACGACTTGATGGCCAGACTGGAAGTAGCTCGATTTCGTACCTCGAACGCTGAGGTCTGTTGCTGATTGTACTTGTACTCATCTGATGTGATTCTGGGGTAAGAGATGACATAGATTCAGGCATCACTGTGTTGCTTGTGATCTCGGGAGCGAACGCAGGGAAGGTAGACGGCCCGTTCCTTCTACCATTTGGAGCATAGGGCGCTGGTGATCGTGTGGGAGCCATAGTAGCAGACTTTTCAAGCTCCTGGGTCCGGTCAAGAGACGCCGTATGCAGACTTGGATTGTTGGAGTTGGCTGCCTCGAGAGAATGACTGCTCGGAATGATTGATGGCCATATTGGATATGATTCTACAGTCTCATACCTCGGCTTTTGAGCTATACTACTAGCTTCGGGTACCACTGCGGTGTCTGTGCTCTCCGGAGCGGGCGTCGGCAATGGAGACGTCCTGTCTTTCCTACTATAGGGTGTCGGCGATCGTTTGGGAGCCGCAGCCGCGACTTTTTCGAGCTCATCGAAGTTGGCCTTAAAATAGTTACTGACTTGAATGGTCGTCTGTATGTAATTTTTAGAATGAAAAAAAGAACATGAGAGACATTTTATTATTGTCACCTTATTCGGCATAGAGGCTGCAATTCGTTTGAAGTCGTCACCATGTTGGCCGAGAAGGGTTAGAAAAAGCTCTGAGAAACAGAAATTAATTCCCAATCTGTCATTTGATTATCGTCGTGAGACGCACTCTTGTCTTCGTCAGACCACTGACTAGGTGCTGGGCCTGACTTGCGACGGCTAACGGACTCGGTCATGTCAACAAGCCTTAATTCCGGGGTGGGAGGCTCGTCGGTAATAATAGCCACTGATTTGACTCTGCGAGCCCTTTTCGCACGCTTGGCAGGTCGTTCTATCTCCTCCTGCAGCAAATTGGTCAACGTCTGAATGGGATTATCAATCGAGAAATCTAACAGCAGCTTCTTCTTCAGCTTCCTCTGGGCTCACAGAGACGGTCCGACTAAATGATACTACGTTGCTCCGACGAGCCCGCCGCCTTGACTCAGGTTCTGGCGTAGGGGTAGCTGAACCAGAGGGAGTCAGGTCCAACTGGCCTCGACGGCGAGAGGGAGCAAGTCTCTTAGGATCCTTCAGCTCTGGAGGAGCCATTGTTCTCCTGCTTCGGCTTGGGCGCGCGGCGGACCTTGAGCCAACCTCCCCATGCACTTCAGCATCGTGCTGCCTGATATCGGCAAGGAGTCCGTTGCCCCGCTTTTTCCCAGTTCCTCGTCGCTTGCGTTTGTTGGGGGCGTATTGTGAAATCACCTTACGAAAGTCGATAAACTTCTTTTTGTGCAGGTAGTAGTAGTCGACGCATTGCGCAGCAGTCTTATTGGGAAGATGTTCAGCAATTGTGCCAAACTGCTTGGGGTGTGCTGCAAACTTGTCCAGGAAGATTTCTTTTTCCCGGTCTGTCCAGTCATGAATACCAGTGTGGGGCCCGTAGTATTCACCAGGATTATGAACAAGGTGATTGGTGTCATCGAAGTAGTGACCAATCTTGCTACAGGTAACGGATATCATGTCAGGGACTATAGCTAGATTTCGAAGGGAAAGGTGATTTGGATCTGTTGCATCATCGTTTCCTAAACTGGCGATGATCTGTTCCATTTCAAGATCCGAACGCACAGCATCACCTAGACCAGCAGCTGAGCGACGTGTTGTCCTACCAGAAGATTGTACCGCGTCGGTTTCGACAGCGATAGGTTTAGACTGTTCATCAAGTGAGGCGCAATGAAGAAGCCAACGCTCGTGAAGCATGAGGTATTCCCCTTGAAGACGTTGTACCTTATCTGATAATAGAGTGAAGCTTTTTCTGAGATTATCTTCCAGGGGCATCTTCATCACAGTAAATTCTTCCATGATTTTATCGTGGCGTGAGCCTTCGAGGACATCCTTAACGACCGTATCAGGCGATGTTGATGACCGGTTAGTCGGTTGAGCTGCAAAGGCTAAGTTCGATAGGAGAACTGGATTGGTGCGCTCTTCTCGTGTCTGACGATCGCATAACAGTCTTGTCATCACAACGATACGCAAAGCTTCTTTAAATGACCTGGCTTCTGTTGGTATTCCCTCTGGTAAAGCTATAGGGGCTTTGTGCACCGGAAGTTCTGATAGGGGAGGTTGGGTTGGCACAGGGCTGTCGGTCGTATCTGACGGTACTACCTCGATACTCTCTTGTTGTTGATTGTCAAGAGCGTTCTGTTGTGTGTTCATGGTGACGCCATCTGGTGAGATAGGCGGGCTTTGAACGATTTGCGTTGCCTGCGGTTTAGTTGAGCGCATGATACTGTCAAGGTGTGCAGACGAGTGAGCTGTTCTGGGAGAGGTTTCAGCGCTATGTTGGTCATGTGGGTCCACTTCTCGGCTGTTAACGTTGTCCTGCAACGATGTTTTCAACCCACCATTGATCTTATCAGGTGCCATGGAGTCTGATGGGATTACGGTGTCTGGTGCGTCATGAGGAGGTGACCGTTGAGGTATGGGTGACATACTATGAGATGGAGGAGAAGGAGATAGATTCAAGACTCGATCTTCTACCGAAGCCACTGACAGTTCATGGGGATAGGGGGGACTAGGACCAGGCGAACTGGGTGGTAAGCCCTGAGCATGTGTCACCTCGTTATCAACTTCGATGGTTTCATTGGAGTTGGTCAGCGCCGCGGGATGAACTGGAGAGGGTCCAGTACTTTTAGAATCATCAGGGACGTTCTCTTGCTGGAGATCTATGTTCTTGGCATCCAAAGCAACGGGCTCGGCAGGTTGTGGCTGGGGAACGGGAGAAGGGCTCCTGTCAGACACGTGCGTGGAAGCTATTGACGATCGAGAAGAAGCTCTATTCCAAGAATCCTTCCGAAGTGGTGGAGGATCCGGCGTTTGTGTACTAGTTGTTGGAGCAGGTACAATGCTAGGAGCAGATGTTGGTCGATCCCAGCTACTTTTCACAGAGTGCACAAGTTTCTTTGAACCGAGTGGCAGATTGCCAGAGACAGAAGAAATTTCACGGCTCAGGGAACGACGGCCACGGCTGATAGATTGGCGAGTGTTCCGAGACTTAATATCACGACTTAGAGAACGACGACCGCGACTAGGAGACCGAGTATGAGAGCGACGACTATAGCTTGAAGATCTGTGACTACGACTATGAGAACGAACTCCTTGCGTGAGGCCTTGTCGGTAAGGAGAAGACCCAGGAGGAGAACCTGAGCTTATGAGAGACGCTGTACCTGAGACTCGCCGATTAGAAGCATCATAGTGACTAGTGGATCTGCGAGCGGTTCTGTCAGTGCTTCCTTCAGTAGTTACATTTGTCGTCCGCCGGCGAGAGTCTCTCCCTTGGGGGCTTGAGGGCGACCATCCCGGTCGGTAAGTATCAGCTCGCGATATGAAACTATAAGAATCGCGAAAGTTTGGAGGTGGACGATAGCGATCACCCAGAGGAGCTGAAAGGTAGGGATTTGGAGTAGTGAATGTATCAGCCAGTGTATACGGGTTAGGGGTGAGTGGTAGGGTATGATTGTTCGCAGGTTTAGCTATGGGTACAGACCATGTCCTTGAAAGGTTTAAGAATAGATCTACTGCTGCATTTGCAAATAACTCACGTGGCTATACGAGGAGGTCCTGTACGAAGAGGTCGATCAACATGATTTTGCTTCCACGAGTCGTTTGGTTCAAACATTCTTGTTGCAAGCATACTATCTCTCCTGGGTTTGACAGTTGAAGAAGTCGGAGAAACGGGCCCAACTGAGGGGTCCTCCCATGGCACTGAAGAGGCGGGCCTTCCCCATGTGTCAGGTTCTTGTGGGCGGGTATAGGTTCGTGAATGATGTTCTGGGCTTGGCGAACGACTGTAGTAAGTAGCGTTTTCTTCAGGTCGATAAACATTGGGCCTGTAATTATTCTCGTATAGAAAATGGGCGTCATGCGAGACATATCGTCGAGAAGCGGATGGTGAGTGCCGGCGTGGAGGGTAATTAGGTCTCTAAAAGTCCTTGGTCATCAGCGGCCCATAGTTACAAATGCCATACTAACGTCATATACCGATACACCCGATCCAGAAGGACGCCAGGAGTCACCTTGTCCATACGATGAAGACGAATGGAGCCCATCGTAAGTCCCAGATGACATGTTCGCGCGAGTCCAGATGGCAAGCTTGTGAAAGTTCAGCAAAGAAATAGACCCCACGCAGCCAATATAACACTGTTTTGTTCTCAAAGAATTCCTGGGTGAGACGACTCGCTGACTCGCGGGCCAGCGTTGAGGAAATAAACCAGACGCAGAAACGAAGTGGCAGATGGAAGCAGCCACCGACAATATTTGGCTGTATTTGTTTCGCATGAAAACTCACATGAAAACTCACATGACATGACAACAAAGACCCTTACATGTAAACAGAAGCTGTCGCGCTTGCTCGTCAGTTCCTGTATCCCACTTATGCCCCATGATCCTTCGAAAGTATTCTTTCAAGAGGACTATGTTCGAAGGTCCATAATTCTCGCATATTGGCTTATTATACTTTTAGCTTTACCGCTATGGTGGCGTACAACTAGCATTGAACGGCTATCCTTACCCTCTTCTCGTGTCATGTCACAAACTCGGCAGAACCTGCAAATTCCGGTCAAAGTTGGAATAGAAGCTAGCTTGTACGGGTCATCGCTAGTCACACAGCTGAGATCATCAGTATCTGCACTCGTTCAAGAGACCCCCGGGCGTTGGGAGGGATTGGATATCGAAATACATGACACCGGAGTCAACAGTACGCCTGCCCTATCTCTACAAGGTTGGCTCGCTTAAAAAACCTCCAAAGATTCAGAGGAAGTGGACCACTTTTACACCGTGGTGAATGGCGAAGATATTGGTGTTCAAGGCCGACGGCTGACATTCCCAACTCAAACTACAGTAAGCAGACTAGCGCGTAAATCAAGCTACATCAACCTTCTAGAGACCACAGGCCGCGGCACCCGAGCTTGCAGACACTCTAGGTGCTCTCATTGCGCCCTTAATTTCCACGTCTGAACAAGATCACCGAGTTGCTCAGTATTCATCTCAGTACCGCTTGTCCTTTACGTTGCTCAATGAAGACGCCGCGTCTGGTAAATATATTTCAAACTGGGATATCAAAAGCGCCATCTCCCGTTGGTTAGGTTTCATTTACAAAATGTGGGCTGTATTGATTATGTATCAGGCCACATAACACCAATACTCAGGCAGCTTGCGGTGCTACACAACTTCACAATTGAGAGCCAAATACAATTTCATGCACCATTAGCTTTCAACCCTCTTCCATATGAAAACGGGTTTGGGATAACTTTGGAAGATCTCATGATCTTTGTCAATTCCGCCGAATGGACACTATGTCAGTACACAGCTCTATTGCCATAAAGCTTTTGGTCATAGTATGTCCAGCATCAAGCGCATCTAATGACCCCGTCCTCCACTTTGTCGTCTTCGTTCCGTCTGCAACCCGCGGACCTCTCTTTATATTAGATAACAACGGTAGTTATGATTCTCGACCCTCCGTTCAACCAGACCTCTAATCCCCGAATTAGGTATGGCTTCCCTATCAACTTCATTCCTGTTGCCTCAATGGGGGGGCATCGTAATTCTCAATGCACACGAGTCATCCCTCCAGCCAAGTTTGTCATCACTCGAACTCGATGCTATTTTTTCAACCTTTTCGAATCATCTCCTTGTTCTTCTTGGCGCGCCCAGTTTACCACCTGGCGTGAAAAGATTGGCAAAATCTCAACAAATTCTTACCGATTGGCAACTTGACGCCCTTTTGCGCTACCGCGCCCTAGGTAATGCTCGAAGTTCGAAAGAGACCCTTCAGAGTATTGTAAAGCTCGTAGAACAAATTGAAGGCATGCCCGTTGGACAGGACGTGAAAAGCGACATTCAAGGAGCATTGACAGCCTTTGAACAGGTGCGCAGAACAATCCCTGGTATTGGATACAAGGGCTAAAGATACACTTTCAGGTGCTTGAAGCATCGACAACATCCTTAACCGAAATATTTCGCCTCTCTACACATTCGCTCAAATTATCATCCAGGGCATTCTTCAATCCAGGAATGCTGGCCTTACTCTACTTCCCCGCAGAACACAAGTATGCCGTCTATACGCCATTATTCGCAAGCGCATTTGTTCCCCTTGTTATCGCAACTCTCAAAGAGTTTTCTTCATGGAGAAAACAAAAGAAAATGGAAGTAGCTACATAGAGTCAAATAGATATATTCCCTCTCCGATGTTCTGACCTGCTTGATCCAATGTCGATCGAAACAGGGGGAAGCGTCTAAGCAAGCCAGCACTTGTTTGTATCATTGCCAGACTAGGCAAAAATGGGTAGGAGCTGGATGAGCGCAGGATGCATTGCATTTGCACCGCCACGAGTATCAAAAGGCAGGTAGTACTTAGGGCTCAAAAACATATTTGTATTTAAAAATGGTGGCGAAGGTATGACCAATTTCGGTTACGGATAGCCCTCTGCCGTCACTCGCGCATCATGCAGTATCCTCTAAATATCTCCTCGCATCCTGAGCCGCATAATTATGCCAAACATCAGTACAAATATCCTTTCTTTTTTTTTTTTAGTGTGTTTAACACTCTGTAATACATTTCCTTACCATTATTGCGTCTCCTGATAGTTGATGGGCTGGGTCTGCAAATCAGCTACTCATCATAGCAGCGCGGTGAAAGGACGTTGAGCACGCACCGCCGCTGCCCAGTGGTCGACAGATCCCTAGTGCGTAGTCCTGGATCGCCCGACGTAGTTCAACATACACGAGTTTAATATCGAAGCCCAAAAAAAAAAGTTGCGAAATACTCCCCAACCCGTTCCCTTGAATATTTCAAAGGTAACATGGAAAGTTAACAGGGGGTGAGGAACTGATCAGAACAATATGCATATAAATGACACGGTTGCTGATTACATAGTTCTATCTCACCACACAATCACGCCCACGTGAATCGTGATCAATATACATATTTCGTTGCAGCTAACCGAAGTTGAACGTAACGAAACGATTCCCTCGTTCTACGTGAAGGTGGCGACGTTTACAGATATGCTTTTCTCTTTTTCTTTCTTGTAGTGTAAAACTCAAGATATGAGCGCAACGAGACCCGCCACGAGGATACCCGCCAAACCTGCTGCGCCATTGATGCTGATATCGTGAGCAGAATGGAGGGCAGCGTTGGAAGGGCTCCCAGCGGGAGGAGAGTTGCTTGTTGCTGGGGAAGAAGTTACGCTTGAGCTGGGGCGGCTGGGACGGCTCGAGGAATTACTTGTCGGCGTAGTAGGTGTGGACGATACTCCAGAAACGGTGGTGGCGGTAGTCGATCCTGAAGTCATGGAACTAGCGGATACACCGACTGCACGAAAGAAGAAGTTTTGATCAGCCAGGAAGAATATGGGTGTGTGTCAAAGATTACTTACTAGCACCGCATTCTTCCGTCTGGAGACCGATAGCTTGTTGTAATTCTTCTGGAGAGCAGGTATCCTCGAGACACTTTCGAGCTCGTCTTTGAAATTCAGCCGAGGCGCAGACACATGGAATGTCGGTGCTGGTTGTAGACGTAAGTACGTTTAATTTATTAGTTTTGGAGAGTAAACCCACAAAGAACAACCAACGGCTTGGGCAGCGGGCTGGACACACTTGATGATACATTGTCCTGGGGCACTAGTAGGCTGAGCTGCGGTGGTGGAGGTGACACTCTGAGCGATAGAGTCATGTGTTGACGATAAAAGGACAACGACGATGGCGGCGAAAAAGGACGTGGAGAGCATAGTGTTTCTATGATAAAGCGAGAGAGCAAAGAAAATTGTAGCTAGTAGGGCAGTTTATATGGGAGAGGGTGCCGTTCGACCTATTCACAAGGGGCCGTGCATTATGATGATTCTTGGTGATGATCACACGCAATCGAGGCGATGTAGATGATCCATGGCTTTCAAAACAGTGCTTCATATGACACAAACAGAATGATAGAGAATGAGAAACAGGGAAGTATGAAGCCTTATGAACATTCTAGCAAAGCGGAGCATAGATAGGTAGTCAGGATAACTACGAGTGTGTGTGTGTGGGCGTGGGTGGACGATCTTATGTCATCTTTTGTTGGTTCCTTTTGATGTATCAACAACTCGGCAACGATTCTTGGGAAATTGAATGCTCACGTTTCATCTTGTATCTTTGTATACATCAAAGTCTGCTTCTTTTAATATATATGTAGATATACGATCAAAGTCAGCTACTCTTGGAAATGGAAGCTGCGAGAACAACAAAAGCCTAGGAGCGGAAGCGCGAACTTGGGGATCTGCTATAATAGAGCACGTAAGCACAGGGTTACCAGTCTCATCACTAGACTTGCAGAAGACTTGCCTCGCCAACCTTCGGAAGGCCGGTGACAACTAACAGCTACAGCTTTTTTGCACTATGGATTGTCAGATACCTCGTCTTTTCCCTTTTTTCTTCCTCTCAAGCTGCACCGCGCTCTACATATCAATTTCTCTGCATACCTTGCATTCCGTTTCCCACCGCTACTACTCTTCGATTTCCTTTCGCCGTGGAATTGCAGTGGCTGTGTAGCCTTGACAAATTTGGTTTCATTTTTGCTTTTGGGTCGAATTATATGTACAGTCCGCGTGGAGGCGGTAATGATGAGGCACCGAGTCCGAGGACGCGTACAAGGCGCCTTAAACTCGATCATCTTCTACGAGTCCAAATAGAAGTCCCTATTCTCTTTCTGATACACTTTTGAACGATTACTATTGGGCGACGATCTGGCTTGCACGCACTGGAATATCAAGAAAACTATAAACGTACGACTATCCCTTCTTTCTGTGCTGCGTGGCCATGTGGATAGCTCTCTTCGCACCCACACCCCGTGCAACATGTTCTTTTTAGCTTGCATCCTTGCTATGGACGGAAACTAACGTAAAGTTTTTTTGGATCTGTAATGAAACTACGTCTTACTCACCCTTCTTACAACCTCGAAGTAGCATCGGGCCTTATATTACAGATATCTTGTCTGGCAAGTTTCTACTCTGCTCCTGTCTTCTTACCCCCTCAAAGCCTTTGTGAGTAGTGTAGGGTTAATCACATATCGCGCACATCCAGTACCACACGCGTTGGGGATACTGCCATCAACATCTTAAAGGCGCCGGCTAAGATCACACACCTATGCAGACATGACCAAAACCCAACCAAGCCGCCAAAATAACTGAAAGAAAGCTCATCGTATATCGCCAAACTTGTGACCTCAGTGGCCAAAAGGAGTACGCCACAAAACTTTCAGCTCGCTATCAAGTCATGCACTCGTACCCGTGACCACTCCCTCTCCTAATCACCGGTCTAAGTCACTCCGACCTCTATATTTCCCTCTTAAACAGCCCTTTCCCATGGGTTCCTCGGCATCATGCCAGACCATAGGTCTGCTTGTGGAACGTCAACATGAATGGGTTCTTCTCCCCCCACACAAGGCTCATGTATGCTACACATCCCATGGTTGTAGCGTCCGCGACCCTGCTTCCAATTCATTTGTTGATCACTTGCTGGACTTCTCGAGGAACAGCGTTTGATTTAATTTTGATAGATACTGCGACGTAGCTTTGAGAAGAATATATGCATGTACGTATATAACTTTTTCAGCCTTGGGCTTCGTCCATCTCAA